>CAJFCP010000050.1:4293994-4374804 GCA_904066005.1 Synergus itoensis | reverse complement strand
AAATTTTGACCAATGGCAGTATTTCTCTAGCGAAAAGCCAATGTGTGCTTCCATTGGTCAAAATTTGGCGCGCGATTCAAATTTCAGCCAATGGCAGAATTTCT
Source organism: Synergus itoensis (assembly GCA_904066005.1). NCBI lineage: Eukaryota > Metazoa > Arthropoda > Insecta > Hymenoptera > Cynipidae > Synergus > Synergus itoensis. The sequence goes on along the minus strand of CAJFCP010000050.1, from coordinate 4,374,700 downwards.
CAAACGGAAAGTCAGTGAGCACTCTCAGGGCCGTCGAAAAGTAGCCTGGGGGGGGGCATCAAGGGGCACTACTCACCCCTCGAAATGATAAATAAAAAATATTTCATACAAGAACGATGGATGGATAGTCGGCTTTAAAACCGCTGGTAGTTTATTTAATTTGTGCTCTTACAAGAACTTGTGTTAATAAACTCCATCTCAACACAAAATGTCTGAATTTGACGACGACAAAATCCCTTCGGGGATAATAATAAAGAGGAGATAATATTTACTTACAAACTTTCTTTCGCATTTAATTGATTAAAAAAACTTTTCGCAACACTCATCTGTAAATGATATAGCGTTTGAAATCTGAAATATTCATTTGAGAGTTGGGCAATGGGCATTTTATCTATTTTTACATATATTATATTATAAAAATTAAATTCATTATCATAATTTTAAATTTCAACTAGAAAAAACTCTGTTTATTTTATTTTAATATTTAATAATATATAAAATTCCCGCACCATATTCACATTTTCCGCGGCCAAATTCTTCGGAAAATTGGTTGTGTGAATAGCCTGGGGACAATTGTCTGCCTACACCGGTCGGACAGGCAGAGGTGTAAATGCACCATAAATGTAGAGATAGAGTATTTTAGGGAAAAATGCCAATAAGGCAGGGTTCAGATAACTTACACTCAGCCTTAAAAGTTAAAAGCAGGAACTAGGGGCGAAATGAAGACTTTCAAACCATTTCAAACACCCCTCACTGAACGGATAATCAGAGCTCAGAACCATATATTGAAGATTATCTGTCGAGCAAAGCACCGGAATGTGCTGACCTCTGGAAAGAAACTATTAGATTTCAAATTTTATTATCGATATCATCATTATTTTACGATAATTCATTATTAATTTATTGTTAATTATCTTATCTAAAATTTGAAGGATATCTGTAAATATAATAAAATATACAAAAATACCAGTAACTTAAATTTTTTTCAATGTAATCAATTATATTTCAAAATTATTTCACCATTCGATCACCAAAAGGTGATAATAATTACTATTATTATTGTATTATTATTACTTTCAGGTAACTTCTGGGCGATTTTTCTTCACGACTTGCTTTGCTTTTATCTTGCTCTAATATCCTTCATCCGACCAAGTGATTTCATAGTCTGGATATTTTTTCTTGATCAGATCAACAGAAATTTGATGGTCAGCTTTTCCGAATGCCTGCAATTTACAAAAATATATCAAGTAAAATGTCTTTAAAAAACGTACAAAAATTCTTTTAACAAATATTCTAGAAATATTCAATTATGTCTAATATCAAAACTTGAAAGGGATACTACTAAGGGTAGACAATAAAACTCTTTCAGTTTATGGTAGTCGTAATTATGACCCTAAAGACTATTGTAATAGGGCAAATAATGATAAAATCTGATATCCTTGTTCAAGGTCAAGGTTTAGGATGTTTACTTTTTTTCTTTTAAGATTTTAAGGAGATAAAATGTTTCCATACAATTTTATTAGTATAGATTAACGATATGATTAGCTTTATGTTAAAAAGATGAAAATCGATTTTTTTTTTAAGAATAAAATATAATTTTTATTTTTTTTTAACGTGGAAACTTTTCAGCTTGATTTATAAACAATTTCTATTTAATGTAAGATTAAACTTGCATTGTTGAGTGAAGCCCTCATAAACTAATTTCCATCACTAGTTCATTAAGGCTGTGAATAAAAATTGGGTCACGAAAAGAAGATTAATGAATTCATGCATCCTTCTCTTTCCAAAATGCTCCATGAAAAAGAGTTTTTATAATTTTATGAAAGCACAGGAATTAAAGCTATATACTCGAAAATCTAAAATTAAGAAAAAAAGAGATGAAATAATGAGAAAGATATTTTTTTTAAATATGTATAAGAATTACCTCCGAGTGTCCATAAACTTTTAAGGTTTTATTTTCTGCATCGTGATTGATTCTTCCACCACCCACGCATTTACTTAATAAATTTAGTTTTTTTAGGATTTCTTCCACCTCGTCGTAAATGTCGGCTGAAACAGAAAAGAACAATTGTGTTAAATTGGCTACTCTATACTCACACGACTGAAAATAGAACTTTACTTCTTATTGCAAAATATTTGGTTTTATTGGTAGATTCACGATATTAGATATTTTGTACTCAGCGTCGAATATAAAATATAATTACATCCGTTGAAAGCTCGTCTTTTATTTCAATAATTAGAGCAAAAGAACATGTACAGCTAGCCTTCATTAATTTCAGAATAAGAGGCGACATACGAAACTGGCAATTTTCCATTATTCCTTCTGACTATGCCTCATTTAATTCAAGACTGGAAGCGAAAATCACTGCCAAGGAAGATTACTTGAAATTTTCAACTAGTTAGTGACTAGACTTGAAACATGATAAATTAAAAATAAGTATGTTCTTTAAATTGTTTTCTCTTCTCAATCAAAAATTGGTTCGCCTTAATTTAATTAATACAAAATTGCGTTCCTTTAATTTGTATTAAATTGTTTCCTATCTATTTAATGAATACAGACGTCTATTTCTCTTTAATTTAATTAATATAAAAGTGATTAAGCCAACACTGAAACGTATTTGAATAAGCTTATGTTTCAAATAAATTTAGTAAATTGCACAATTCAATCGCTTTTTTCAGGGCTAACGATATACTACCGAAAACTAACGGTTTGAATTTTTTTACATACTCCTAAATTCCATAATAATCATTGAACTAATTTCATTCTTTTGGATTATGTACTCCGAATTGACTTTGAATTCTTTTAAATTTCATGAGAATTCTAGAATTCCTTACATTCGTATTGAATTTTTTTAATATACCTAGAAATATTTTGAATTCATACATTCACATATGTTATATCAAAATTTCTATTGTGTTTTGTAGGAAATTCACTTTGTCAATAGATGACGTCCGGATGGCTAAGAATGACGGGAGCTGGGAGCAGAGAGCAAACCACGTTGTGGTGAAGGCAGACCGGTGCTTGCGGCGAAACAGGAACACGTTAGAAATTACCAGAAATCGATGAGGCCTCTCACAGTTGGGTACTAAAAGCACTAGGTACACTAAGTGCAAAACATCGTACGCACATACTCGATTACTCGGCCTCTGCTCAATGTACGGAAAATTTATGTAAAGAAAACGAACAAGCTTTCAGAAATATTGAAGCTTACGAGAGTCAAAGCTTCCTTCAACATGAAGAGCAGAAACTCCTTATACAAGCCGATTATAAGCTTATAAAAAAGCGTCCTCAATAAAAACTTCCAATCAATATTTTCTGCTAAAAAGATCTTCATTTTACAAATATTATCTTTTCAATCGTTTTATCATTTTCAATCAACTCTTCTGGATGTAAAATGCCATTAAAATCAAAATATGTATCTTATCAGGCGATAAATAAAAATCCAACCAATAGATGAACATTTTACAAGAATTTTAATTGCTCCTCCTCTTGAAAAAATGAATAAAGTAAATTGATACTCATTTAATATTAAAAAGAATAAAATTGATTAGTGAAATTGACAGATTATGATTGAGGATTGAAATAATTCGCGTGATACTTAAGAAGTGATAAACTATAACAAACCAATCTTGAAATTTATCTTGATCGAAGTGTCTTTAATCACTTTCAGGCAAGGTTCTAATTGCTTCACCAAAGTTCATCTCTGGAATATAATTTTAATGAAGATGGCCTCATCCTCTTCATCAATTATTGCTAGATTGTCACTTTGGGATATGAAAGACAAATAATAATTCCTTGAAATCAAAGGTTATAAGACTAGTTGCTATTTAAAGCCTTTTAAAAAATGTATTTTCTTTTATATTATCCTATAATACTCTAGACTATTATTTCTGGCAGCCTGAAACATTTCCTGATAAATTGCACAATTAATGAATCTTTTGACCTCCAGATTAATATCATAAATTCATAAACTCTTGCTTAATAATGAAATATTTTCTAAACCATCAAACGAAAATTTAAAATAGAGTTGTATTGCTCACTTTTTGTAGCTCGTGTTCAGAAGATTTATTACATCAATATAAACCTGATATCGAAAACAGTGGGACACGCGATATCATCACTGGAGTTGAGACAAACAATTATGAAAAGTCATAAATCTGCAATATAAATTCTCTTCGCTAAAAGGATTAATTCCAGTTATAGAGAAAAGATTTTGAGTTGATTTTTTTTTGTGGTTTATCATCTGATTGGAAAAGAAAACATATTTCCTCGTGAAATACAGATACGTATATATTAAATAAAAAGAGGATAGAAACTTAGGATTAAAGTTTCATTTTACTAGAAATCCGTATATTTTTCTGATACCAATTGCTCCTTTTTTAGTCGTTTGAACTTTTAAATTAACGCATAAATCGACGTCTGGCTAATATCATCGACCGTTTATATATATCTCCTACAAACACACCAACAACTTTCTGTTTCTGTGTGCATCTACGAATTTCTGGTCGTTAATCATGCTAGTAAACGTATGGTTTGCAACGTCGTAATTAGCAGTTTCCGTCACGCTATGAATTTCTATATAGCGTTCATCTACAAAATTAAAGTGCAACGACGGAACTTTTCACACGAAGTGCAAACAAAAAATCATTGCTGATGAAATTCTAACATGATTTAGGATTATTGTAAAAATGGTATATTTTCATATGAATTACGAAGTATTTTATTTGCGTATTTTTATTATATGTATGCCGTATGCATGTTAACTTAACTTTTATAACGCTAAAACTCACTGCAAATAATATTTTATGACAATATCAGTCTGATGTACGAAGTCGCTTATATAAATAGTAAGTTTATAGACGACTTTTCATAAAAAGAAAATCAGTTGCTTTACGAAAGTCTGAAAAACAGGTTCAGCTGTCTAAATAAGAAAATGAGGCCCGCTACTTTTATTCTTGACGTCATCTTAATTTTCTTTGCCTGCACTGGTAAGAGAAATTGTGATATCTATAATACCTCCAAATTTAATTTAAATCCATTCTAGAAATATCGACAATTTCAAAACTTTCCAAAAAAAATCTTCACAGCCTAATGATCACTTGCAGATTCCAAAACTTTGACTGAAACATTTTTTTTTTACCATTAAGCTATTTTTAAAAGTTTGAATTGATGAATCTTTTTCTTCCTCTTAAAGAAATATCTTCATCTTCTTCAAATCAACCAATCAGACTAGTAAATGAAAATGATCCAACCACGAGGATTACAGTGACGAATGATCGTGGTGAAGTCGAACTCTATGACTTTCATCATAATCACGGTACATTAGAACGTCTTAATCCAAACACGCCTCCTAAAATAACATATCGTAGCCAAGATGGTTCAACAACAGTCTATGAGACAACTATAGTAGAGAGTAGAAACACGCCAATGTCCACTATTCAACGTATGCTAGAACATCAACCAAGACATTCTCAGCAACGACATCCTCAGCAAGGAGGTTCTAGAAATTTTCAAAATAATCCCAGAAATTTTGGACCTGCCAGTCAGTAGTGCAGAATATAGCATGTAATATGTAATATTTTTGAAAACAAAAAAATTGTCTTTATGCCTTAGTATCTTTATTTCAATAAATTTTGGGATAAGAATGTTGAATAATATTGACTTGATGCTTGTCCCAACAGGACCCTATATTTACCAAAGGATTCCCTTCCCACTTGGGAAATCTCGTGGGATTTCAATCTATTTATTTAACAGATTTTAGAAGATTTAATTAATTCAGATTGAGAGAGTATGCATGTGTAGCGTAGTAGATACTTATCGCTTACAAGAAGAGGTGGAAAAGGGGCTTTAATTCCTCCTTAGAGAGGAATCTGAGCGGATCGAATTACGGTCTTACAGCTTGAATTAAGGCCAGTTAGATCCTCTCTACATCAAGCCACGTTCTTGGCTTCAGACTCTCAGCATCCACAACTAGTTAGAAACTACCTGAGGATCAATTCATCCAAAGTTCATTCTTATCCCAGACACGAGAATTTCTCTTAAGTTCTCTACTCTTTGATCTCGCGGTTCGCATACTCTATAGATATTCACATGATTGAAACTTGAAAAGTGAGTACAGTCTAAAGCTACTTTCTTCATGGGATGTGCTTTTGTTATGTACCTATTTCAAAAAATTCAAAGGAATTTACAAAAATTCAAAGTAACTAAAGTAATTCCAAAATATTTCGGAATTCCTAATTTTAAGTTACTGTAAGTTACCGAAAAAATTTTGTATTCACTTTTATCATTAACATTTAAGGATACACAAAGATTACATAAATTTACAATCTTTTTACGAGCAGACCGACTACAAACTTATGTATATGATAAATATAAAACCACTTTTAAACTCCTTTACGAGCAAGCTATAAAATATCTTCACCTTATTTAAGATTATTTCAAAGATAGTCACATATCTTTTGAAAAAGGATGTTTTTTTTTATCTTTAAACTCTTGAAAAAAATTGCGCAATTTTCGATCAATTTTTATTAAAAAAATGATTTACTCTAAAAAAATAAGTAAAAAAAAGCATCACTGCGAACCAACGAAAGATTATTATTGTAATTATATAAGCTAGTTAAAAATGACATATTAATGAGATAATATTCCGCAGGAGTAATATTGCAATATTCGAGCAAACATTCCCCAAGGACGATTTTGACTTTTCTTAATTAATTTAAACCCTTCATCGAAATCATGAAAATAAAATAGGAAACTGGATAATAATTGGCAATAATAATAATAATAGTGCACATATGTCCATACGTGTTCACGTTTTTTACGTCTTTACTTTCTTAAAAAGTAAAAAGTGTGAGAAAAAACCCGGGTTATCTAAATTTGCTCATTTAGTAACATATGCCCTTAACAGGAATTCTGTCCTAATAAAAGGAACATTGACTGGCCTTGCTCCTGATAAAACTACCAGGCCGACCTTCTCCTGCGCGATCGATATAAGCTCAGGGACGCTGCCGATCTGTGAATATTATCAACTTTCTACGATCTTCGAACTTCCGCTCGCTTCAGGAACAACCGAAGAAAGTTTGACGTTTGACTGAAGGACTGAAAAGCATCCTTTCATGCACCATAGGACTGAATTTCACATTCAGATTTATATATATAATTATGTATTATATAGATGTATACAACTATAATACATCACCAAAATTTACTGCAAGTATATAATCCTTTTCTATCTTATAAGCGTTCTCACATGGCAGGATGTATTCCACGTTTAGAATGTTAAAAATTTTTTTTCCACCCACCTGATGCTTCTTACATAATTTATAGAAATTTTTAGAAGGATATACAGAATCAGAATTTTGGCAAAATGTATCATGATGCTTTCTCAATTACCACATGTATAAAAAACTTCCTCTATGAGGAAGCAAAAAGTAATGTAAAACTTCTCCATATCACTCAAAATTCTCTAAAATATTTCACATTTTTATAAAAACTTTGAAAACCTTTGAAATTATTTAAAATCCTTTAAAATTTTTCTAACTTTTCAATAATCCCGTTTAAATAAAATATCTTCATCAATCCCTGGATTTTAAGTTCCAATATTTTACAGAATGAATTACAATTATCTTCAAACAGTGGATGATGTTGTCAAAGAGAATTTATATCCACAAATAAAAACATTATATTTTTGATAATTATTATGCCTTTTCTTTAACGCTCTTGAAATTCTCTAAAATTCCTTAAAATCCTTTCAACTTTCTGTAAATCTCTTAAAAACTTTTAAAATCCGTTAAAATTGTTTTAAATATTTCAAAATCGCTTGGAATTCATTCAAATCACTGTACATCTTTCGAAATCCTTTAAAATCCCTTGATGAAACTAAATTTGCTCTTATGCTAAATAACATAAGCCCTTAAATTTTTATGTTGCAGATAAAATCGAGTAGTAAAAGATAATTTACGCTCAACAGTCGATGTTCATTTATGGTTCTAATCGGTGCAAAAGGGTTCCATCGTATGGTTCGCACAGCCATGCGTGTGTGCAAGCAATCGCGTACAACTCGCAATCCTAGGCGTCGCGACGCCTGCGTCTGACTACAAATGTACTATTCAGTATACCGCTGACCGCGTCAGACACAAGACGTCCGGCCAATCGTCGAGCTCTATCACTCGCGATTCCTTCGTGCATCGTGTAATTGTTTATATCCGTATAAATTAAAAAAAAAAACCAAGAAAAGATATTTTAAAAAAGAACCCGTACACTGTAAAATTTTGACACAAGTGGAAAGACAAAATAGTGTTCTACAAAAAAATGCAAAAACAGCGCCAGGAAATTATTTGTAGGACCCAGTAATTCTGCTTTTATTCACTTTTTTTTATATTTTAAAAAGAAATTTGATAGAATTTTCACAAAATGAAACAAAAAAAATTGAACCAATAACAACATCCAAAAACTCAAATTACAAATTAACAATATCATTACATCCTTCGTAAAAAATTTAAACTTGACTAAAATAAAAAATAAAATAAAAGCAAAGATTTGGTATTCAGTTCAGGAAATGCGAAAAGAAATACACAGAAAATAATAAAAAGATGGATTTGAACTCGCATAAGTAGGTGGAACGATTCTGGAGAAATAAAAGAAGTTTACTTTACATTTTTTTCTTTTTCTGGTCTCTTATTCGTGACATACTGCCTCTGCAAAAATATTCTGAGCTCCACAGGTTTCGTTATTACAGCAAAGAGCAGAGTTAGGAAGATCCTCAAAGGAGAGAGATATTCTCATTTCTACATACATTCGATCATTAACCATAATCAACCATACGTAACATTCATTACGTAATCAACCCCTTGGAGGTCGATTACGTAAATTTTTTTCAAATCCATTGAGTTCTTTTAAAAATCACTTAATATTCCTTGGAATTTATTCAACTTTCACAATCTTTTCAATTTTTTTTTAATTGTTTGAAGTTTCTCAAAATTATTCAAAATCTCTTGCAAACTGTTAAATTTTTTCAAAAATCCTTGAAAATTTTTGAAAATCCCTGAATTCAATAGGATTTAAAAATTTGTATAGAGTTCTAAAAAGTCTTAAGAGTTCTTAATGGAATTTTAAGGAATTTCGTCAAATTTAAGAGAATTAAAAAAATGTACATGGAATTTTAATAAATTTTACACGTTTTTGTTTTCAAAAATATTTACAGATGTCTGTGTATGTTGAGATATAGGAACTCATTGTGTTCTGTTAATTCAGTCAATATTTAAGGAGAAAAAGGGGGCAAGAGTAGAAGTTATTTAAGAAAGGGGGAAAATAAGGAAATAGGGGATTGTGAATAGACTGCAGTGAACTCTGTTTTTGACATTGAGAAGAAGAAGACAGGTACTCTAAAAATATATTAATAACGTCTAATCAATTTGGATAAACATTTGCTTGTCAGCTTTCAGATATTTTGCGAAAATTTCTACTTCACTGAAAAACTGGGTGAAAACAAGAGTTTATTGTTTGTATTGAATAACCAGACACCGAAGGACGTCTGAAATAGAATTTTGCAGTAGGTGGTAGCGGAAGTTCTTTCCTCTGTTAATGAGTGTGAAGCCGTGAAAAATGTATGATGCAGTTTTTTCTTTCAAGAAAGTTACATGTGGGTAAATAAAATAAAATAGCCACTGACTGAAAATCTCGACCACTTCTATCTAAATCCAATTTCCTTCACTAAATTGGCTCGGTCGTTTTGACGTCCAGTAAAGTTCTAGCAGTTCTAGCACTGAAAAATCTCGTCAAAGCAATTTAACAATTTACTGTAATTTCTAAAAAATTCTTCATTATTTAGGATGCACTTAAAACTGGAGCTCTTTCAAAAACTTTTTCCAGATCAATTTGTATGATATTTGGAAAAAAGACAAACAATAGGACGGCTACTAATTTCTTAAAAAATTTACCTAGAGGGAATTTTTTGAAATTTTGCGGGGTTTTAAAAAGATTTTAGATATTTCTCGCGATTTCAAAAGATTTGATTGAATTTCAATCTTTTAGAGTTTTGGAGAAAGAGTGAAAAGAAGTTATGTACAGGTTATTTCTATGCCACTAGGGAAGACACAATTCTATCTAAGAAAGAAGATTAATGATTTGTACTTTTCACTAATCCCGACTATTTTCTTCTGTCGCAATCGAAAACATAAACGTAGAAAAAATCTGACAACTTACAAACGACGTCAATTTAGTTCGAGATGTAACTAGGGTCTGGTAAAATAAAAAAAAAATAATTCGAGGGGTGAAACTTATTGATACAACTGTCAATTTTATAAATAAAACAATAATTTACAATAAACAAAAACCAAGGAAAACATAAAAGAAGGAATAACTCACACAAAAAGTAATTTATCTAAAAAAATACTTGTCATCGAATTTTATGTTCCCTACGTTTAAGTTTCGACCCTTTATTTCTGAATTTAACACGTCATTACCCAATTCAAAAAATAATTTTGCAACAGGAACCAACCACACTAAAATTACGAGAAAAAATTTCACAAACATTAAAAACCAATAATTTTTGCTCTTTTGCAAAGACTTTTTATGTGGTGTAATCTGAAGATTACAAATTTTAGTGAAAAACGGAAACTTTTGAATGAAAAGGGAAATTCACCATGGTAACCACGAAATTCAATTCACCTAGCTCTCAAAAAATTTTCACCTCAGGCTAACATTTATTTTCTATACCAATCAGGACCGAATATTTCTCCTGAGAATAAATTTGATCAATTCACGTAAAGGAATTGATCCTAATCCTATCAGCAATGTACAGAGATTTCATTGCGTCACATTTTCTATATGGAAGACTTTATGCTTTTTTTTTACGTTCTTTGACAAATATTTAAAACTTTCCAAATTATTCAAGAGTAAAATTCAATTTTTCATCTGGATGTTTTATCGTCCCTTCGATAAAACAAGTTCAAACACCAGCATGCTGTTAGAATACTCATTTTGCTACCCTCTTGTGACACACCTAGGGGAGAATTCTTCCTGGGCAAATGCAATAAAGACAAAGTAATATACAAAAATCTCCCTCTTAAAAAATTATTCAAGAACCCGTGTGGAAAAATTTCGGGGCGCTGGATGGGGACTGGCCAGACCGTCCTTGTTTCTGTCCAGTCTCTAGGCAGACGGTCTATACAGCCGCTGGCTAGATGAGTGACGCCTAAACCATGAGATGGTCTAGATTAGATCATGCTGACCAGCCGCTGGTCAGCTCGTCCAGATGTTTTTTTTTTTTTGGCTGTACACGCAGAGAAATCGAATTTAAAACCCTGATGAGTAGTAATAGAAATCTAGTACTCAGTATAAGATAAGTCAAGTAATTCATCTCCATCATGTGCCATCTTATAGAGATTGTATTGAAAGGTTTAGACTTAACGGTTGGCGCTAGATCAACGAGTTGTAATGAAAAATTTGAAAAAAAAAGAAGAATTGTTTTAAATATGATAACTGCACATAATTTATGTTTTAAGTTAAACAATTACTCGCACGGACTCTCACACATATAATCGCACGCTCACACGCTTCGAAAAATCGCACTCGCTGGGAATCGAACCCCCGACCCTAATATCCTAAACGCACGCCCTAACCGCTTGAGCTATTCAACCGCTTGGAGTTCGTGAACAAAATCTCAGCCAAGCTCTTCCACTGAAAAGCCAGAGATAATTGCGAGGAATATATTTTTATTCTTTTTTTGCTTTACACATTTTATAAATAGTTAAATCTTAAATAATAGTTAATTAAATAATAGTTAATCTTAAAAATAATTTAATTAATTTTGAATTATACGCGGAACGAGAGTTTATATTTGTGTATATTATTTACCTACAATTACAATTACAATTAATGTAACATTCTTTCATTGTAGGCAAATACACAAATAAAGATTCTCGGTTTCCGTATAATTGAAAATTAAAAAAAAAATGTTTAATTAATTATTTTGAGTACAATTACAATTTTTTATTGTAATTTTAAATTATTTTGAATATAAATACAATATGTTTCTATGTAATTATTATTTAATTCGGTAATGTAATTACAGTTGTAATTAATTATTTGTAACCTTGCAACAAACAACAAAATGTCATGATAGCACTTATAACATTTTCAATTGAGACCGTCTGAGCGGGGCCAAGCCAGACCGTCTCGATGATACTTTGAAAATTTTCAATCGAGTCGGTCTGAAAGGGCCATGGCCAACACCCTGTCAGACCGTCTTAAGTAGACGGTCTCGATTCGGTCTAGCCAGTCCATCTCTCTACTTAAGACTGCCACGAAATTTTTCCACACGGGAAATTTCATGCATATTCAAGAAGCTATTTAAAAAACAGTTTATGTTGAAATAAAATCTTTTGGTGATAAGGATGATAAAAAAATGATTGAAAAAAAGTGAGTCCTGAGGAGTAGGGAAAGTTCTGTGGGATAGGGAAAGTCTTGGATGGGATAGGTTAATCTCAAAGGTTAGAAGGAATTCTAAGGAATAGGGGAAGTTTCGAAAGTTAGGGGAAATCCTAATGAATAGGGTGAGTCCCAAAGATAGAGAAAATTTCGTGGGGTGGGGAGAGTAATTGTACCCCCCTTTTTCGAGATTTATTTACGACCTTATAATAAGACTTTTTATTTCCAAAAGAAATCGTTAAACAAGTGTTAGGAAAAACTAAATAGCAGATGATGCTAAAAGGGTTAATTGGATGCATGTTTGACTGAGCACGAAATGCATTTTTTATTATAAATTCAGCTGCATATTTATTACACTTTACATAAATATGTACACTGAAAATTCCTTCACAATGCAGAATATGAATTTAAATTTTTAAATCAAAATTGTTGACCTCTAAAGTATATTTTAAAAATTCAATAAATATTAAATTAGCATAAAAAAGATAAACGCTCACATCAACAGAAAAAATTACGAGAAAAAAAGTCTATTATACTTTATCATTATTAATTAACGATTTCAAAATACTTTTGGCTAAATTAAAAATATAAATCGAAATCTATGTATAAATTACAATCTGCGATTTGAATTTGAATGCAGTTGAAATTAACGAGAGAAATAGAATTAGAGCGAGAATTAGAAACATGAAATTGGGAATTCAGGAGTTGAAAAACATGAAATAGAGTTTGAACTGAGGTAATCAGGAGAACCACAGATATATTGTAGCGTGGGATTCATTTTGTTGAATGTGGGAAATGCGATGTAATTCTGTGAGCACTATAGGAACGCGATATAAATGGGAATTCAACGTAGGATTGCAAAGGAAATTTAGTTGCATATATGAACAGTCTGTGAAATTTCCTATTGATTATTTAGTGGCACTTAATTGGTATTTGATACGCAAAATCTAACTACACCAACTATAACTTTCAGTCTTGGATGAATTGAAAAGAAATCGTCAAACAGACTGAAACGAAATTGCATTTTACATCCACGTGTATTGCTGCTTTTAAGACCAAGTCGGCAATTTCACGGAAATATCCTTTACAACCTTCCACGTAATAATGAAGAAAATTTTAAAATCAAAAATCAGAGAAAAAATTCCTGGAATAACAAATTGTAATCTATTCTGATGCAAAAACGTTTTTTTGATGTGAAAAAAAAGAAAACTTACTAGGAATTTCTTTCATATGAAATTGCATAATATTAATTTTATTTGTTATTTTGTGAAAAAATAAGAGATTGAATCAAGTTAGTTAGTTAAATTCAACTCAAGTTTATTCCACAAGAATTTTAATCTTATATTTTTTGGAAATACTACAAAAACAATCTGACTCGAGAACCAACAGGTGCTATAAATTTCGTGATCAGCAATTCAACGAGCTCTCCATCATTCGCGTTTTCTTGTTTAAAACAGATCCAAGATCCTACAGATAAATATTTAAAAGATATCTACTACTCACGTAAAGTAAATAGAGAAGGTTATTTTCTTGCTTATAAATATGAAAAAATTCTAATTATACTAGAAATTCTATTCTTTAAATATTTTTAAATGTTTCGCACCTTGAAACATTAGAAATTAAATTGGAGAAACTAAATTTGCTTTTAGGGTAATTACTGCATGCCCTTAAATCTCTTTAAATTTTTTAAAAGCACTCAAAATATCTTGAAATCGTTTAAAATTGATTGTTTCGATCGCGTGATAACGCTCAACTTTGAACTTCAAAATATGTCCTTTTAATTTCGAAAATATAAATTCGGGACTATGGTCCTAATCGATAGATTGGGGCTTTTTCCATAAAAATCGATTTTTTAGATGCTAAACGTCTAATTTTTTTAAAAAAGATAGCCTCAATTCAAGAGGCGTACTTATGAACTCCCTTTACAGTATTATTCTCTCGAGTAAATTTTCTTTTGAATTTTTCCATTCAGAATATCACGTCTCCTATTCCCTACATTTTCTCCAGTATTCTTTTAAAAGAGGAAACGAGGTCCTCAAAATGTCTAATGCGCTCTTAACTTCGTCAAAAGAAGAGTTTTTTTCACTGGAAAAAGTGAGAAAGATTCATAGAATTATGTACAATGCATTCCCATCAACGTTTGTGCGAAGATATTTAAAACTGAGGAAACTGAATAAAAAATGGGTCGGAAATTAAATTTTTTTCCTGAGAAGAGGTAGTAAGGCATTTAAAAATTACAATACAATAAAATAATACAAGAATTGTGAAAAAATATTTAGTTTATCTAGACGTTCAGAACTTAAAGTACATAAAAAAGTAGCTTTAAGTAGCTTAGGCTGAGAAACTAATAAAAAGTATCCTCTCGTATTTAGTTTAAAGTATTATAAACAGAAAACAATAATTTATTCTATCCGTCGGCCCTGAAAAAATGTGTAAGTTCAAATCTTGCTTTTAGAAACATTTTCCAGATCTTTTCCGAGATATTTTCAGTTATGCACTTCCCAGTCCTCTACATTATTATCCTGAATTCTACTTCTCTATTTTCCATTTCGACACTATATACAAAACATTTCTAACAAGAGTCCTTGACGCTTTTTCTCCAGGTCACTGGAAGCCAATCGGTTGCCTTTCCAAGTCCTCCATTACGAATCCTTCAAAGAAGACTCTCTCGAAGGAAATATCTTGAATATATAACATTTCAATATATTTCTGAATAGTCATCGGGAAAACACCAAAAGTCTTCAACACCCAATAACTCAAGACTTAAGAGTGAAGAGTGAAAAGTGAAACGAGAATTAACAGTGACTGTCAACAGCATTATTATCTCAATAAAAAATTGCCCTCACGATTTAGGGAATTATCCCTATAAATGTAGCCTGTAATCCAAACATACGAGGTTTTCATCGAAGATTTTGTGAAAAAAAAAGTAAATATTTCGAAGCAGAGGGTGAAAAATAATGCTGAATAAACAGCTTTCAGGGAAGCAAAACTGTTGAATGCTCTGAAGAAAAAAGGTGGGAAATGTTCTGTCACGTGAAATAGAAGGAAATCAGTGCAGTAGGAGAAAAGCTGAAAAATCTGGCAGTGTTTGGAGTGCTTATGTGTCAGTGTTACTGTGATTGGATTATAAAATTGTGTGTGTGATTGGCTACTGCTTCCTGAGCCTGTGTGGCCAGGGTGAAATAAAAATCGAAATGGCTGATAAGGACGATTTCTCGGAAGCTTCTAACCGTCCTGGCCAAGATGCAGAAATAAATGCGACTGCAACTGCAACTGCAACTGCAACTGCGGAGAAACAATCTCCAAAGCAGATGCAACAGCAGACAACAAACATCCAAGAAAGCCCACCAACAATAAAAGAAAGGTAAGATCTACTTTCACATGTTTAATCATTCAAAATTATAAATCACAAGAAGAAAAATACTGTGCAATCTCTTTTCATATTATTTTTAAAAAAATTGAAATTTTTGAGACCCCTTTTTTATAAACTTGTTAATTTTAAGAGAAAAAAAAAGGAAAAGGTAGAAAAAGGAGGCGATCTCGAATCCCTGAATTAGTTAACGAAACTACGTCCTTTTCTAACATTTCTTTTTTGGTCCCGCGATTAATCCTTAAACATCAGTACTTCACTTCAAATTAAATATTTACTGTAAAACCACATGTGCTTTTTTTCGCAACCCCTCTTCAATTCCCAAATGGTATAACTATATATAAACAGCAACAAATGTACACAAGAAAGACACGGTTCGTGACATCGATTTTATAACAAAAAGAAAATGAAAGAAAGATAATAAAAAACCACTAAATGTTCTTCAAGACTAGAGAAATAGTGATAGGGGTTAGGGCGTGGAGCACAATCTTTTTCCGTTCGTATCTTTTTTTTTCCCTTTTTTTTTTGTAGACCGAGACCATCGATCGTATCATATAAAATTGACGCAGTGAGTCGATTATTTTCGATATCATCTAATCATTGTCGAATTTTTTATTACGATATTTGACCTGAGAGGTGAGCCTGAATTTCAGTTTTTTGAAGATCCTACTTTCTCTTTAGCTAATTTATTTTTAATTTTATATAACGTTTGTAATATAAAATTTGTTATAATTTATCTTTTTTTGTAAACACGTTTTAAGCTGTGAATATGAAAGGAAGAGGTGTGAATGAAGGAAAAAGTTGTGAATAAAGCTTGCAAGTTTCAAACTCGGTAGTTCAGAGAAAAGCTGAAATATAGTCACATAACCGCCTCACAAGGCAAAATTAGTTACAGGAAAAGTTAAAAGTTTCAAACAAAGATAAATAATCGAGTATGCATCTACTTGACGTTCAAGAGAATAAATAAAATGCTTTCAAGCCAGTTTGTAAACTATGTATGTAGTTGGAAATAAACGGGGAATTAATTTTAATTCTTTTTATTTCTCAATGGTTTTACCCATCAAAAAAATTATATTTAATTTGGAATCTAATTTTCATAAATTTTAACGATTTATTGAACGTATAGATAAGTCTATTAACTTCATTCAAGATAAAGTCATTTTGCAATAATTTACTTCTCGTTAAATTGTCGTTAAGACTAAGACTGACATTGAACATTGATCAGTCTTCCAGAAACTTAGGGGGTTAATTTTAGCAATAGCCGTTAAACATAATTAAAGTAATTTCTGAAATTTTATAATGAAAATCTGCTAGAGACTTATATAAATCAGCTGATAATAGACTTTTCTCTCTCTATCTCTCTCTCAATTCTCAAAAACTATTTAATGAGAATAATATATCAAAGTGTTTAATTTTATGCTTCTGTGAACACAGAAATAGTAGGAAAATGAGAACTATTATACACTGTTAGAATTTTCAACAGTGATTCTAGTACAAATGTAATGGTAGCAATATCTGTAAACGTGTGGAACTTTAATCATATTTTAAAATCCCGATTTTATGACTATTAACCCTTTAAAGGTCACTGTTGCTCTTTAAATTTGAATTATCGAGAAAATATATACAAAAGTATAAATGTACATACCAAAATAGAAATTTGTAAAAATATTTCAGTGCGGAATATCATAAGGCATTGAGTTCAAGTTTATTTTGATAGACGCAATAGTGAAAGCCTCCCAATCATTTCGATACTAGAAAACTATCTTAGCAAAAGAGCATATGTCTGGATAAAATCCCCTTTGCGAAAAAGGTGTTTTTATCCTTCGTTATCACAAAAAGTTCCACAAAATAGGTAGAGATCTACAGATACGAATTCCGTCAAAATAGAAGGTCAGAGGTAGAGAACCTCATATAAAGAAAATATAAAGGGAGTGACCAAACCCGAATTTGCTTTTGACACACCCTGATTTCCGGTTCTTTGTATGAAATATAGTCTTCGACATAATTTCGGTAGTAAATATTGTCTTCTTTTTTCGCTCGCAACTGTCAGTGATATCTCCACTTTCTAAAGCACGCAGGCAAAAATGTACATGAATTATTAAAGGATTTTAAAAAAAAATTCAAGATATTTCAAGAGATGTCGAGTAATTTAAATAAATTTCAAGGAATTTGAAAATATTTCAAACTTTTTGAAATAAATTTATTTTCTGTGGTATTCCAGATAAAATGATTTGCAAAAACTGATTTAAATAATGAGAAATTTCAAAACCGGGAAAATATAATATAAAATAAAATTCCTCAGAGCTAATAAAAATTCTTGAATGGATTCCAAATTGATGAGATTCATCATTACAAGGTTTTTGCATGGTTTGAGCTTCCATTGGGCTATACTAGAAAATCCAATGCAGTCAATCCCTTTCTATAAGCACCCTTGAAATGTAAATGGCCCATAAATTTGGTCGAAAGCGGAAACTAGATGATCGATCTTCCCATGAAATCGAGGTAGGGAAGAGTCAGTATTATTTTCTGGTATTTAAGAAGAAATATATCTTATCATAAAAAACAGCTTTTGATTATAACGAAAATATATTCTCGCAATCTCGAAATCTGAAGCCGCAATATTCTTCACTTATATTGGGGTTTGATTTTTATTCGCCGTCTATAATTTAGAATTGAGATCAGAAAAGAGTTTCAAGATTTTCAATTTTTCAAATTTAAGACCATATTCTAAGTGGGCTGATGATATCCACGTATATCACTTGGGCATTAATATCAATCATAAAAATTATAAGTGATAAACTTAATGGTCATCCTGTCTGCCTTTCCGTATATTGGAGAACTCCAATTCCTTCCGTCCTAGGGAATACAGGACTGTCTAATTAAGTTAGCTAATTAATTCACTTCACACCAGTTGCCAGTCTCTCGAGTCGGCTGGAAAATGAAGACTAGTTGCCACTTACAGGAATTGAACGTGCCTAAGCTTCAATCTAACCTGTATGGCTTGACCTACCAACATCTTGATGTTATATCTACAGGATGTGGGATGCATAATGTATTTGTGAGCGGACATTGTATTGTCTCTTATTTCCGAAAAATGCAACCCTTCTAGACATGATGAGATTTTAGTCATTCTAATAAATTATTAAAGATTCTACAACCAACCAAATACAGAACTTTGATGATGAATGTTCGTGATTGGAAACTAGAAACTGTCACTACACCATACGGCTATAATTTACAGCTTTAACAGCATGATTGAAACTGCAATCGTATATCACGTAAAGCATAAAACATATAGCATGTAATAAAGCAAATATTCTGATAGTGATATAGAGTATTGTTGATAGAATATTCTCCTACAGAACATATAAATAATAAACAAGTCAAGATCTGATAAAAGTTCAAAGATGAGAGTTACAATATTCTAAGGAAACTGGCAGGAAATATAGTAAAAATGAAGACATCAAAATACAATAATGCTCTGAGTAGTATGTAGTCTTAAAATAGCATTTATCAATTTTTTTTTCATTTACTTTTTTCCTATATCTATTCCTTGCAGATTTAAAATTCAGAAAGTAGACTTAAATTTACAACCATATATCCACTTTTCTTGTATGCAGATATGCACATGTATATATATATCAAGTTCCATAAAATTTGTCACATTTCAAGCTCATCCGAAGCTTTTAGCTTAATATGCTTCCTATGCCCCCGGGAAAGATAATGGATTCCTACAATAAGTATCATGCTCTTTAAAAATTAAACACTTAATCGAGAGCTTTATTTTCAGAGTGAAATGTAATTTCTCGTTAAAAAAGTATATGTGTACTCTCCTTGAATACTAAGCTCTCTCGTTTGAATCATAAAGGAATTTTGAGGCAGACAATGACCCATTTTCTCATTTCGTATTCAAGCTCAACATATCTGGAAATTTATGGACGATTAATATTCAATTTAATGTCGACGTTTTGAGGGTCACATTTATTTATATTTTGTAAAGATGTGAAATGTTTTAAATATATATTAGTTAATTTAAAAGAAATGAATATATATATAAAATATTTTATATTTTTTTACGATTTCTAAAAAAAGTGTATAATAATTCTTAGTGCAGAAAATAGTTTATCGTTACTGAAACTTATTGATAAAAATTTATAGAAAACAATAATTCAATTTCTAGTAGTAATCGATATTTGCAGGTATATACTAATTTAGTGATAACCTACAAACATGTCAGCCTGTTTTATTACACGTTTTATCAGTCGTAAAAATTCTATCTTCGTTGATTGGAAATTTAGATACCAGGAGCAACAATGACCCCTAACCCGTAACCCCTAACCTAAGCTATAATAGTATTTTATATTTTTAAATTAAAACATCGAGAAACGTTTATTAATAAATCCACATCTATTCACCAACTGCCGAAGCATGGATATCTTTTCTACGCTCTCCCAACTGGCTTCCCATAAAATTCCACCCTTCCTCATAATTATCTCCTTTTATTTTTCCCTTGCCAGGTTAATCATACAATATTAACCCCCTTCCTCTTATATAATTCTCTATTCCCCTCCTTCATTCTCTTAGTGCTCCATCAATAAAATTTCCCTTTTCTCTATTTCTTTTCCTGCCCTCTTCACCGTTCCATACTCTGAAATGTTCTACTGACAATGATCCCCTTCCCCGTCTTGTATTATCCTATATCCCTCTCCCCATTCTTTTACCCTTTTATTCTCACTTCTCTTCACGACTCCTCCTCCAACCAATAACACAGTACTGATATTCTCCTCCTCTACATATTTACATAAGTTGCAACCCTCGCATGTACAAAAAAAGGAGATAGAGGAAGTCGGAGCGCATGTAAATGTCAAATTCTATTTTTCATAAAATTTATCTTGCTAGAATTCATTTAATTTACGATTGGGGGGTGAGGGGGTCAGTACTGTATCTTAAACCAATGGGAGAGGGGAGGTTGAAGAGAAAGGAGAATTGAAGGGGAGGGAGTCAGAAGTGATGATAAAGTAAATTGAGTGGAATACGAGAGAAGGGGGCAGATGTCTATGTTACATGTTATACACTCAGAAAAAAGTTTGCTTGAATAAAACAAAAGTATCTTTGATATAGGGTCAAAGGTAAAATTTTCTTTAATTCAAAAAAACTTATTTCATCATATTAAGAAAAATTTCTTTGATCTATATCAAAAAAAGGTGAAGAGAAATATAATGGATGGAGATATGGAAGAGGTTGAATTCCAAGAGAAATTGATGAGGGGAAAGAGGGGGTTAATAGCAGAGGTCAGTGTAATTGGCAGCTAGGATGAAGGCAGTAGTATCAGTCTGTGTTTAGTCAGCCATAAATTCTGGAACAACTACACAACTAATTACGAATCTGAATTCAAAATTTCTAAAATCAAAATGACGCAATATATTTTATATGATAAAATGTTGGTACGTTTATCTAAAGAGAGTTAAACTATAATGATATATCAAAGAGAAGCTTTAACTTTGAGTTGGTTATATTCCGTAAACGTGCCGAGACTAGAGATAGTTTATTTTCCTCGCACGAAACTTTGATAAAAAAAAAAATGATAAATAAAAATGTGACATTGATTTGTCGTTGCGGAAAAAGGAACATGAGAGAAAAGGCATTACGTTTTATTTTACGATTACTAAAGACTAAAGTGCTTTTTCAAAATCGATTCGTTAAATATTTTTCAATTCTTCAGAGCTATTGGGTTTTTAAAAATAAATTTTTAAATAAAAACACTTCACGATTCAAAGTTATTATAAAAATGCAAAATATGAAATAAACGAGGCAAATTTACAGCTTTTAAGAATATGGGACAATTCATCTCTTGAAATATGTAAAGTTAACGACTTAAGTCGTCAACGTCCTCGTCACACTTTCATAAACGAATGAAGATATTTCCCTTGCCAATCTTCATAAAGTATGCTAAAAAAGGTTTTAGAATTCCTATCTCGAAGAGATATTTTACATATTTAGATAAAAATTTTGAAATCTTACTTTGATCATATTGTTCAATCTTGCTAGTGTAGTTGAAGAAGAATTTTTTGTTGTAAATGTTTTATTCATACACAAAATGTTCAATCGTAGAGGAAATTTGCATTTGGTAGTAAAATTCAAATTGGCCATGAAATTATAATATTGACAAAGATTGTCACATAACTGCAGCTGAATATACTATTTTTGACGATCGCCGAATTCTTGAAACTATGACTCATGATCACATGTTTCTGAGTGAACCGTAACGAAAATAGTTTAGTGGCAGTTTTTCGGACATTGAACCTAAAAATGCATAAGATGCATTTCTTTTTTTTATTTTAAATTTAAAATTTAAATGGGGAGAGTGACAACATAAAAAGAATCAAGTGCCGTAACCAAAATTGTAAATTGGATTGTTTTAAACTTTGCAGGATTTGATTGAAATATAATATAAGTTTACCACTGATGAATCAGTGAATCTTACGCTCTGTATTAGCGAAATTCCGCTGATACAGATTAAGGGAGTACGCACTTTATAGCAGATTTATTGCTTTAGAATGTTTTAGATCGCATTCAAGGTGATGTACCCACCATAAAATAAACTACCGTAATAGAGAACAGATTCAATTAAACTGATACTTAAATAAAATAAATTAACTAGTCCATTACTCAAATTGACATGAAAACATTTAATTTCAATCACCATTCTCTGATTTAATTTCCTGCTTGTCTGTAGATATTGGCAGTTCATTAAATATGTTTTATTGAAATATGTGTCGAAAATATCAATCTTGAATCACAAATCAAAATTTTATGAATTTCACAGGATTTCAACAAATTTTAGAAGACTTCAAAAAATTTAACCGATTTTATAGAATCAAAATACATTTTTTATATTAAAAATTCCTTAAAATCATTTGAAATCGGTAAAATTTAACGATTAGATTCTCTCAGAGTATCAAACATATTTCACTATTCAGAAATTGTATAACAAATTGTAAATAAGTCATATCAAAATAAAATGCAGCAAGTCAAACCAAATGAAAAGATCTAATAATATTTAAGTGTCAGGATGAAAGATATTAACAAGTGAGATTGGCAGTAAAACAAAAATGATTCATTTTTGAAGAAATAAATGACCAGATGATACTTAAAGTTCTAGATTACGAAGAATAAATCGCACCTACCTACAGTCCTACAACCATGACCTACATTTCTTACCATCGCGTTATGATTTTTGCCTTGCATTGTTTACAGAAAAAAATGTGAACGACAACTAAATGCATATTTTGATATTGATAAATAATAGAATTTCCTTTTATAATTTAAAACTTAAATTAAGGGCATATGTACTATAAAAGCAAATTTAGTTTCGCCACAACTTTAAATTCGCAAAAATAAATATTTGTCGCTAAAACTAGGCAATCTACATCCGTTTCATACAGACGGAGGTAGATTGCCTAGATTTAGCGAAAAATATTTATTATTGCGAACATTCAGTTGGCGAAACTAAATGTACTCTTGGTAATTATTCAACCTGCCCTTAAAAGTTGATAATTACATTCCTGTACAAAAAAATTTAATTAACTAATAAATAAAGCTATGAGTGAAAATTTATTAGCAATTAACCCTTTCAGAATAAAAAATGTTATTTGTATTTTTTGAATTTTTACAGAAAAACTGAGCCCACGGCAACCAGTATCACTGTTGCAGGATTTAACTGCGGACAAAGGTGAGTAAAATATTTTATTAATAAATTAGAAAATGAATAACTAAAGAATACTTAGACTTTATTTAATTATCAAGTTTAAAAAAAAAAGAAAGAGAGGCTTAAAGGAAAAATTTTACATTCCGTGAAGCACAAAAATTTAATAAAACCTCTGAAAGGACAGATCCCCGTTTCAATTTAATTTTCTCAGGAACTTAATAAAAATTTTCAAAGCAAAAATTTAATTAACGCATAAATGATGTAACCGCATGAGTTTGGTAGAAGCTTTCTTGAGAAATCTTTAAAAACTAATTTCTTTTTTTTCTGTCTGAATAGAAAAAAAGTTTTCTCAATTGCGCATATAGCCTCGCGGTAAACTTTACTTAGCAAGTAATCTTGTTTATGCAAAGCACAAATATAATCTTCCTCTCTATATAGTCCTTTTTCCGACTTCTCTTATCATTTTTCATCAATTTCTATTTTTAATATAAAAATTCTATTCTTAAGGAATATTCCGCGTAAGAATATTTAATATCTAGATATTTAGGTTAAACATTCCAGCAAATTTTGTTGTGGATAAATATTAAATACCTACTATTCAACTCTATAGGCCTAAGTCTATCTTCCTTAGCAGGAAAGTTTCTTGTAGATAAAAAATGTAATTAAATCCAGTGCATTGTGGTGATAAAAAATCTCCTGCTTTCAAAACGACATGTGCAGATGCTTTTAGCATAAAAATTAGCAATTTTACAACACCAAGCAACAAGAAGATTAAGCTCTATTATGTTAATTAAATGAAAAAGCTGTACCTCCCTAGAATCTAGAGTAATGAGAAATTATGTGCAAACTGTTTTAAAACAAGCAAACATGAAACAAGAATTTCCTCCAACCTGGATTACTTTTCTCTGATACCTTTTATCAGTGTAAATTAAAATGAAGGGTGGCACTCTGGAAGCGCAAAAACATCGTTTCAACGATTTTTCAGTACTTATACTTCCCTTATCATGTTTTTTACTGTTTTTTTTTAAGTATCAGCGAAAAATATTTACATTTCCTACTAGTATCACATATCCTTAATATCAAACTAGGGGTGCCATTGTGAGCACATTCTCATCACACTTCGCGCGCTTGCATTCGCTTACCAACCTTCATCGCTGCTATATACTTTTATTTAAATTACTTTATTTTCAAATGAAGAAGAAAACTACATAATTTACTTAAGGTTCTATCGACCTTAAGGAACACATTCTCATCAGTGCACATGCACTTCGCGCTCGATATTTAAACCTTCTTTAAAAATATAAAATTCAAATTTTTAGCCAAGTAACGCGTATCATGTTATTTGGCTAAAAATGTTAAATTTTAGAATTTTCCAAGAAAATTCAAAAAGTGGTTATACCAGTCTTATAGGACGTTCAAAAAGGAACATTTTTCATCTTTTAACTTTTTTTCATAGCGTGTGTTATTTAGCTTAAAATTTTTATTATCTTTATTTTTTTTTGAATTTTCAAAATGTTATAAGTCTGACAATTTTTGTTTTATTGAAAAAAGTTATAATGATAAATTGTTCGACTATTTGAGTACTACGAATATCCTTAAACAGAATTTGTAAATTAAAAAAAAATTTTTTTCAAAAATTTTAAAAATGATCCAAATTTTTTAATTTTTTTCAAAAATGGCTGGCTAACGAACTTGACCTTCATTTTAGGACACTAAAAGAGTATACCAAAGGCCAAGCAAATCGGTCAATTCTTTCAAAAGTTATCGTGCTCACAAAAAAAATCTACAGACAGACAGACAGACAGACAGACAGACAGACGGACAGACAGACAGACAGACACATTGGTAAAAACATGTTTTTCGAGTTCAGGGGGTCACAAAACGTCGACATTTGACAAAAAATGGGGGGGTCAAATTTTACACAAAACTAATACATTCTCTGATGAGAATGTAAAAAAAAAAGGAAAATGGGAGAATTTAAACAATTGCAGCAGAAAAACCACAAATTGCGAGATTGCGTGTCTAATATCAGTTTGAAATTTGGTTCAACCTTAAAAAAAGGTTATTTTTCATGAGGAAAATGATTCTGAATTATAGCTGGTCTTTTGAGAATAATGATCACGAAGCCCGTTGATTGAATTGATATTTTAATCATTATTCCGTTTTTAATTAACTCTATGAGCAAATCAGTTTTCCCGGGTTTTCTCTCACAATAATGAATGTTTTTTGTTGAAACTATTTGAAATGGCAAAACAAATTTTTTTAATTAAAAAAAAATACTTTGCAGGTCAATAAGCGAGCTTATAATAAAATAAAAGATAATATTTTGACTAAAAATAATAACTGGCATGAGCCTCGATTATTCGTAAAACCACGTAAGTCGTTTCGAAATCGCATTATCTGAATCTATTCGTTAAATCTGGCTTTCAAATATCACTCACATTGGAACCCGCATATTTTCAAATCCCACAAGACAGACAATGAGTCAATATCACGCTGTCACGTTTCGATGCAAATTTACACGACAATTGAAAGCAAAATTCTATGATCACTCGTTAAATTAAAATCGTATTGCCTTCAGAAATTCCTGAGTTAAAACGAAACTCAAATCAAAATCAAAATAGATAAGCTGCAAAATGTCTTTTTTAAATTTTTAAATGAAATGAAATTAAATATATTTCAAACTATTGTTTCAGAATATTCAAGAAAACGTCGCAAAATAACAAATTGACGCTCTATCTCGCAAGCAGAGATCTCGTCATCAGTGGAGGAAAAATAGACAAGCTTCAAGGTGTTCTCGTTTTTGACCGCGAATTCTTGCAGGATAAACAAGTAAGAAAAAAACCCTAGGGTTGACCACTCTTAAAACCTGCTGCCCATACTCATTAAATATTATGACATCCCATTTTTTTGTGAAAATTATTTTTTTTTTTTTAGATTTACGGTCAAGTAACATTAACTTTTCGATATGGTCGAGAGGACGAAGAAGTGATGGGATTGAAATTTTGTAACGAAGCTATTATGTCTCTGAAACAATTATATCCGCCATATCCAGGACCTGAGTATCAAGAACCGAACACACCCCTGCAGGTTTGTTAAATTAAAATTTTCTAATCATCTTAAATTTTGTTGTATCAGCTCACCGATAGTTTTAATATCCGCTATCGTATTTCCTTATTTCTATTAGAAGCTGCTCATATATTATGTTCAGATTTCAATATCCGCAAACAATACATAGAATTAGTTTTCCTTTAATCAGCCATCCCACAAGTCAATAAGAAACTAATAAATTTAAAACCCTATTTCCTTATCAAAATATTACAAAATAGAGAAAATAATCTAAAATGAATAAAATGTTGAAAATTATGAAATAATTGACCCATAAAATAATTGGTATTAACTGTTCATGGAATTAACAATCCCTTCCGGGTATTAAACGTCGATTTAATTGAAGTCAAATAACATAGGTTAACATAAAATGATTTGTATGTGTTCGCAACGGATTACATACTAAAATCAATGAAATTACTATCAATGAAATGATCAAATTTAGGAAACCCGGGAGAAATTAGGGGAATTATGATAATGTGCTTTAAATTTTACGGTCGTGTTATACATTAATTGCCAACAAGGACATAAAACTCATCATTTTAATGCGAATTGCTCTAATCTTCTCTTTAATCAAACATGTATAAAAAATGATGAATATTCTTTTTATTTTACGGTTTTATACATTAAACATACTAGATTCTCTTCGTTTGCAATATTTATCTTTTGTAATCCTCTTTCCATATATATGAATCTCGTAAAATAAAAATTATGACTGTTGCTTGATAAACCAAACGTGCTTTCAAGCCCATGTATTCAAACAATACCCATAAATTGTCCTTCTAAATAATCACGAGTTGATCCAGCATCTCTCGACCAATGGAAAATCAATAAGTGAATTGCAATTCTCGAATAATGTATGTATGTATCACTAATTCTTTGCACACTAAAAAGTAACGTAAAAAGCAAGTTTACGAATTGCAATTTCTGTCGAGTCTCTTTTATCGAAATAAAAATAAAAATGAAAAAAACGTGCGAATACATCTATAGAGAGGATAAAATCGCCAATATGAAGAAAATGTTTTAGAAATACAAATTAATTCTATTAAAAAATAGAATTAAAGAGACTTTAATAAATTTATTGTTGATGCAATAAAGCCCTATAAATTTAGTTTGCCAGAAAGTGTTAGTCCCTTGGGTAGTGGCAGTGGCATTTGACCCATGAACTAACGCTGCCTGGCTTCAAATTTCGAGATTGCAAAAATCTATTTTCGATATAATCGTAACCTCTTTTCACGACCGGGCAAACAGTCAACAGTGCATTCATATCGAAAATAATTGAAAGAACGTTGTTGTGAGGTAATATTCCTATAATTAACTGTGATGTTACGCAGTTTCGTTTAGTTTTATTACTTTTATTTCCGAAAGCATGTTTCGCAAATGCTAAAGGTACATATTAAAATCTCGTTGTTTGAAATGTATGCGCAGTGTGTTAAAACTATGTTTAAACTATTCAAAAAGCAACGTCGCAAAGTGCTTGCATGCTCAGTAGCCTGAGAAGTTTAATTAGGGAAAATGAGCTTTGTACAAGTCAAACAAATTATCGCTCTATTCCGCAACATCTACAATCTACATTCTCTGATGCCTCAACAAATATGCTTTACCTGATTTCAATTATAACTGAGGATTGTTTAAAACAGCATATCAACTCCTATAACAAAGTGACTAAAGAAATAAAATGAAGAACTCTCATAATCATTAATAAAAAAAATAATTAAATACACTGATTATTATTAATATTCACCATTTTCTCTTCAAAGTTCATATGAATAACTGATTTTTCCTTACTTCTACATTTTAAGGGGTAAAAATAAACCAGGAAGTAAGGAACATCCTCTGAAGTCAGCAATTTGTAAATTACTGGCGAGGGGTCATGTTCAATTAATAATAATTAATTCGAAATAATAATCAGCCAAAGTGCCTGCTGTTGAAGTATCCAATATCAATATGTATTTATTAAGAGGAGTTTATTCTCATTAAAAAATATATTCCCAAATTATATGTCAAAATGTCAAGCCCTGAAAAAATTGAATTCTCCACCATTATGTGATTTTAATTTAAAAAATTTCTTAATTTGTAAGCTGCTATAAATGTGTTAAACATTCAGTCAGTAATTATTTACCTCGGTAATTAAATTTTCAAATTCAATTGTCTTCAATTTACGAGATTTTCGGAAAATACATAAAAGTAAATTTAGTGTATAGGTAAATACTGCAGGAATTTACGCAAACTTCTATTAAGTCGATACTATCACTGCACGAGAATACACAAACCTAAATGCATTTCGGAAACAAACAAGTTGCTTGAGTTACAAGTTGAAGATGCAGGGGAGGGTGCCGTAGATCTAATGTCAAGATTGCAAACTAATTGAAAGTACTATACGAACTTAAAACAGCAGACAGTTTGTCGCGAGTGGGATTTATGAATCTTGAGTTACATACTAGAAAACTTTAAAATATCTGCACCATCTTTCATAGAATTTAAAACGGAAACTTTAAATTAAAGTTTACATCCAACTTCGGAAGAGTTATTTGTATGAAATACTTCGATTTTATTCTAACTGAAAGCGTTTAAAGGGAGAGATGATCAAAATTGTTATGATCACTTTTATTGAACTAAATATTTGATAATATTGAATATTGAAAACTTGAATAAGGAGAATAAATAACTGCACAAAAGAGGATTGAACAGTAAAAAGGAGAGCTTTAAGGCCAAGGTCAGATTCTAAAGAAAACCCGAGAGAAAATCGAGAAACTGTGTCAGTTTAGCTCTTTTGCATGCATGCTCAAAATATTTTCCTAATGATCGAATATTTGCATTTAAAACTTATTTTAATTCTAATACATTTTTTCTTCAAAATTAAAATTTAAATATACAAAAATATACCTAGTTAATTATATATTCTATTTTGCAAAACAACCTGAAATATGGTTACAAGTCACGTGACTTTTACACATGATCTTAAATTTTTAAATGAAACTTTCTTCTTAAGATGAGATTCACATTATTTCACCTGGTGTACGATTGTATATTTGTATAATCTCTTGTGAAATGAATCCACTCTGGACCGATAGGAGCTTTCCTAGGTCAAGGTCGAGGTCAGGGTCTAGACTGACACTGGCTGTGCAACACGTTGTTTTAGAAATTTGTATTTTAAACAAATTTTACTGAATTCATAGTTAATTTAGATGAATTCAATTTAAATTACATAAATTTGCAAAATTTATCTCTTCATCCTAAAAAGCTGCACAAGCCACGACTAAAAATCTTTCAGTAAAAAATTATCTGAATAAAAATGTAATTTAAGTGTAAATGTAAATGCACTCAAGCCATTCACGACTAGTAGTAATTTTTTTTTTAAATCAAAATATTTTTAGCGGCATCAATAACCTTCGCGACTACTTTTCTCATGGCCTCGTTCGCTTTATTATTCTCGTACAATTGCTTCCTTTCTTATAGTTCTTTGAAAACAGCATCAAATTACCCAGACTTGAATAAAATGAATTATCAAGGTATACCTGCAAACCGTAAATGAATGGCTTCAGGCGCTACGGAATTAATTTTATTAAACGACGTGTACCACGTAATTAAACTGTAACGCATAACCAAGTTAAGTGAGCTTCGGAGTAGCATTCTTCATCCCTTTCGATCGATCGCAAATATTTCATTTCCGGCATTTATGAGCACATATCGTACATGTTAGTTTACCCGTTTCCACAAACTTCCAACATGAGAGGTTAATTTACCTATTCAATTGCAATTGCAAACATAGTGAATGCAACAGAAGTACCATTCAGGTGCGTTGAATATTGAAAGATAATAGAAAACATTGAGTTCAGTTATTAATTGCCATCTCTCTTCGAGATTATAAAGAATTTTCCATTTTACTATTTAATCATCGTCTGTTGGTACACGATTATTCGATTATACCCTAGAGAGTGATGAGCACGATGGATCTTTCCCCGAAATAAATTTCAGTCTATAATTATTTCAAGGCTGAAAGGTGAAGGATAATGGCCAATGATTAAATTTTCTTGCTGAATGTATGTGTCTAAAATTCCTAACTTTTATAAAAAAACAAAAAACGAAAGAAGAAAAAATTTGTTTCTTAAAAGCACGCGTAGTCTAGTACCGGCTTTAGAGGGGTGAGGTGAAGCGTCGAGTGCCGCGGGCGCCGTACGTTTTAAATTAATTTTCCTTTTACATAGAATGAAATCCAAATGTTTTATCAGTTTAAACGAAGTACGCGTTGATCATAACCAATTTGAGTCATAGATCGACGAAATATTGACATTAAATTTTAAATTTTGAACCTCTAAATATACCTATTTTTAAATCTCTTTTGAAATAACTTAAAAATTGTGAATCAGATCAAATCCAAGGAAGTTCTCATCATCTTTTAAACCTTTACTCTAAAGCTCATAAGTTTCATTTCTAACAAAGGACAAGAAGCAAACGTACTTTTAACGACATAAAAAGTTGAAAAAAATTTTCTTGTAAATATCTATAGAAAAATGCAAGTACTTGGAGTTTCAAAACTAAAGGATAATAATTGGGAGTTCTTGAAACATTTTTAATCTTCGTATAAGAGAGGCGTTTCATGGTATAATTCTTCCGACAAGGAAACATTTTTTGTTATTAGAATTTTCTTTTAATTGACGTTTAACCTTGGATCATATTTGCAGCACTTTATAAACTTGAAACAGTGAAATTTGATTGATTCCTAGTCAAATTCCACTAATTCTATAAGTGACTCTTTCCTCACAATTTCCTCATCGAAGTCGGAATTAAAAATTAGCTCAGAGGGTCCAGAAGCACTTTTGCCATGGAATTTTAGTTTCATAAATCATGCAAATGTCTGAAACCGCAAAAGAAAAACTCATTAAGATATCTTCATCATTAATCAACTTGAACCCCCTACAGAAGCAGTACATTCGCATTTATCACCCATATATCGTCCTTTGCAATTAATTTCAAAACTAGAACTATTAATATATTCAAATTAGAAAATTACGATGCATTGAGTTTTTCTTTAATTCAAAACACATATTACGTTTAATTCAAACAAATCTTTTTCTCACTGTGTCATTAACATTTTCCTAATTAACTTGATAAACATTGTATTTTTTATGTATTTATAGATAAGTAAATACCAATAAACCTTATATAGTGTAAACTGAAAAAAAAATCCGGCGTAGTTCCGGAGATTGATCCACGTATGATTTATTGACCAAACAAAGTATTCATGATTCGTTTATCAAATAGCTTCTGCGTTTTTACTTACTAGAATAAAATAATAGATTTAGTCCATTTTTAACTACTAAATCCCACCTACCTAATTGGCTCAACTTTACGCTCACAATAATAAATATTTTTTGCTAAAACTAGTTAATTTACCTCCGTGTGTACGAAACGGAGGTAAATTAACTAGTTTTAGCAAAAAATATTCATTATCGCGAGCATAAAATCGGGTAAACTAAATTTGCTCTTATGGTAATTACCACATGCCCTTAAGAATTCTGCAAATATATTCAGGATAAAAAAAACCTTGGTTTAAAAAAAAAAAACTTGGTTTTTTTCAAAACCAAGGCGTAGAAAAGCGTTATTAAAGCGTAGAAAATTCTGTCATTGATTTCCCTGCGACGAATCCGCATCGTCTCGACCCTTAATCTACTCAAGGGTCTCAGATGGGTGAAACAATTTTGATTTTTCACATAGTCTCTGGGGACGTACGTGATATGTGTTTAAGAATCTGATAAAATAAGTATTTCTGTTACAATTCAGAAAGGAAAACAAATTGGTTTGAAATACATATAATTTTGAAAAGAAGAAGAGAAAGTTGAATAAACACTAGTTAATATTTCTCTAACGATGCCCCTCCATACTTTCCTAATAAAATCATAGCTCTTATATACATAATAGAAAAAACTTTAATTTCCACAAAAATATCTACCACTGTCAATCAAATTGATATGGTTTACTCCTATTTAGAAGATATACTCCTAAAAAAACTTGGTCTTTTTCTAAAAATTGAGATCGAATGAAAGCTACAAGATGCCACAAGAAGACTGATTGAAACCTCCCTGAAGCAACATATTGACAAGAATTATTATCGAAAACTTATCTCATCCATTTCCCTCTTCGATGATGTACCTATCGATCTCTACATATATTCTTGCAACTCCTTAATCTCTACTAAAAAGAAGGATATCAATGTCTACTGACTTTTAAAAAATACTTTCTTTTTATAAAAAACCTGCACTATTTGAATCTCTTTTCAAAAAATCGTAAGCTAATAATCTAATTCAATTTTCGAGAAAAAGTTTGCTTTCATATCAGATTTCTTCGTGGGATTAGAAATATTGTAAGTACAAATAGGGTGAATCTGGATTCTAATCTTAACATACGATAGAAATAAATTTATTCAATTGCGATTCCATTCACGTGCGTACTTTAGAAATCGTGCGTAAATCCCTATTTATTGATCGTTCCCAAAAGTCACAAGAGAACATTTGCGGGATAGAGTCCGCATAGAAATAATCACTTTGATCCAACTGGGATACCAGTAAATAAAAAATACAGTTGATTCTTTTATATAAAAATTGTTTTTTTTTTTTAAATCATGAAAAAAATCAAAAGAATTAAAACGAATTTGAAAGAATTGAAAAGAATTAACGGTGAATTCAATATACTTGGGTGACTTTTTCTGAAGAATATCCTAAAATAGATATAATCAGCGCTAATGAAAGAGATAATTGATAAGCTATTCGAGCAACTCTATTGATTAAATTGGAAAGAAAGGTTTTTCTCACCTCAATAACGAGATCCTTCAAGAAAAAGATCCGATTGCCTTCACTTAAAAGTATAAATCTTTCCTTGAATCCACCTTCCTTTTTTCTCTATCATCTGTCTTTTTTTTTAAATAAAGAATGAAAAACGGATAAGAAAGAAAGAAAGTCCGATTAGTTCTCTAGATTATGAGGAAATAGAAAGAAGCAAGCTTCAGACTTATGTGTGAAAAATTAAATTCAATTAGAGTGGAATGAAATGGGTTTAGATCTTCTTCAAGAAAGAAAAAGTAAACACAAATAAAATGAAATCCAATGAAAAATCAACACTTGTTAAGAAAAGAAGAAGAACGAAAAGAACCTGTAAGAAGACTTTCAATTCTGTAATGCAATTTTACAATTTCCATCTCGAAGGCATTCAAATGAGTATTTTAATCAATCAAACCAGCACTACAAAGTTCTTTCGCAAGATATCCAACTGCAAATGAGCATTTAGCTCCTCTAATCAATCAATTGTACAGTACCGAGGCAATCACGTATAAGTCTCCCTTATTTGGAAAAAAGCTTGCTTCAAATATCATCAATCCTAGAGTACATATATGAAATTTTTATTAATTTCATTATCTACTGATTTAATTCATTACGAAATTTATTACTCAATTGTATTTGAATTGTGAAGGAACAAGAGCTTATGATAATGTCTTAATTTCCAGACTCAAAACCAATTATCCATGGAAAAAATTATTATGTCTTTAAACGTAACTGACTAAATTAAATTTAAAAACATGAAAAATCTTCTCTGAAATATTAAGAACGGAATTATATCATTCTAGGAGGCCTTAGTAAGCAAATTTAGTGCAAATGCACATCCGTTCACGATGGCATTAATGCCATTAGCACCACCCTCTGTTCAACTAGTACCGGCCAAAGAATACAATGGAGCACCGATAGGTACCAGCTATGATGTTCGAGTATACGTTGGTAAGTTAAAAAAACGTTAACACAACAAAACCGTTAAATAAATTCTCGTTTAAAGGCATGTCATACTTTACCGTCTGTACGAAACGGAGGTAGAGCAATGAAGGTTTTAGCAAAAATATTTATTAATACCAGCGTAAAGTTGGGGAAACTAAATTGATTTTATCATGGTAAAGTATCACATGCCCTTAAATAACAGAAAAAATTCCAATATCGTTTATTAAAATTTTTACCTTGCTGCTATAAAATCCACGATAAATATCGAAAAAGACACTACTAGAGAAATATTTTCCAGCACTAAAATTGTTTCATATAACTGTATGTTCGTATGTCTGTAAATGTAGTATTCGAATTTTGGTTAGAGTTGGAAAAATATATTGATTTTTAATAAGCCTATTTTCTAAGCTTTACTTTTGTCTCGCTAGATTCTAGTTATTACTTCCTATTTATGTTCTTGATAGATCCTGATTCGACTATTGCATTTCAAGCTTCAAAGGCCTTGCATATACTACTGTAGAAATCTCGACTAATTCACTCCCTTTGAAATGCTGTACAGAGATTTTGCTTGGAATTTCACTTGGAATTTCGCTTTCAGAATATCCATTGAAGCAAATTTGTTGATCACGAATAATAAAGACGATTCTACGAAATGGAATACTAGTGTATTTTAACTTTCATGTTTTGAGAGAATTAAGCAATGGCAATAGGATTATAAATTAGTTGATAGGATAATTTGGTTAAATATTAAATGAAATTTAAAGTGATTGGATACATACCTCTGAGTTATAAATAAAGAAATAAATTTACATACTATAATTTTCTGTTTTTCTCAACCCCAAAAAGTTCCGGATTTTTAATTTTTTTTTTCAGCGGACAGACCTGACGAGAAATTGATACGAAAAACAACAATGGTCCGCATGGGAATCAGAGTGATCCAAGGACCGAATTCACCCTCATCAACAAACCTACTTTATAACGTGCCTTCCACTACAGGACAGTCATTGCTTAGCAGAATTCAAGGCTGCGATCCTCAGAAGATAAAAGTTTCATACAACGATATCACTGAGGCAGAAGGTACATAAAAAATTTATGTTGTATACTTCTCCATGAATATACTTAAAAATCCTCTTCCCAAATTCCTTAAAATATTCTTACCCTCTTAGAAACACAAAGAGGTACATCAACTTTCATATTATTCGACGCGATTGATGAGAGGACAGTAAACATTTAATCCTGAATCGTTAAAGACATTTGGTAGTTACGATATAAGAAAATTTAGATTAACCGGGATCTTTTATGCCTGAAAAGTTCTGAACGTTGAAATAAACGAATTTTTGTATTGATTGTATTTGAAAACAGATATAGTTTTAAAATATTGATTTATTTGTATTCAAAATAATATGAATTAAAAAAAAAAGAAAAATAATAATTCAAAATTTCTTGAAAAAGAACTTTATGATTTCCTGAGGCAAAATAACTTTATTTACAATGCAGAGATTCTTTAAAATCCAAGTATTAATTATTTATGAATCCACGTATTAAATTATGAATTATATAAAAGAAATGTATGATTTTGTAGAAACAAAAATTCCCCATGCTGTGGTGGAAAAGCAATTTCTGCTGAGCGACGGTCGCGTACGCTTGGAAGCAAGTTTGGATCGTGCAAATTACGCTCACGGAGATCCAATCACAGTTCGTGTTAACGTCACCAACAACAGTAACAAGACCGTCAAAAGGATCGAGGTAATTCTAATCAAAACGTTTAAACCTTCATCATAATTTTCTTGTTAATTATTTTATTTGTTTAATTATGTTTCTAGATCAAAATTAAAATTTTTTAACAAATTTATATATTCTTATTTCTTAAGGCCATGTATCTTTTATCCGATCCCTATTTTACCAGCATTTTTTTCCCTATAATGCCATTTCTACATTTATTGAGATACCGAGTTGAACATTTGTAAAATTAAAATAAATGTACTAAGGTACATTTATCAATTTACAAATTTTCAATTCGATATATCTATAAATGTAAAAAGGACGTAAAGATTATTTAATTTTGAGTTTTACTCTAGTTTTACTGTATACCGAGAACATAGTTAATAGTTGAATTTAATTTAATTTAATAAATCTAAAAAATGTGAAGATTCTAAATTCACTTTGGAAACTTGATTTGCATCACATGAACTAAAAATATATACTCTGACTTTTATACATCTGCTTTCTTTTGTTCTGAAATTCCTGTTATGAACTTTTCTCAATTGTTGAGTCTGACATACTGTATTGAAAATTTTTCAATTTTTTCTTTTCTATTGTATACCTGTCAAACGAATATTTCACGAGAGACTAGCTTTACGTTCATAGAGTATCTGATTTTTGTAAATGTTCAGACACGTGTCTGAAAATATAATACCAATTAAAAAAAAACAAATGATTAAAAAATATTCAGTTTTCAAAACTTAAATTTGAAAATATTAATTTTTAGATTTTCAGTCTTCTAATTTTTAAACACAAATTCTAAAATCTCTGTTTTTTAATGCTTTTCAGAATCGTTCCAACTTAAACGATCAAGAATCTTTTTCTTAGACGTTTGTGGCCATACTAAATTTTAAAACTCTTTTAAGGAAGGAATTTAAATTAAATTATCTAAAGTGAAATGAAATTGAGAAAGCAATATATAAATATAAAGTAACGAGAAACCCGAAGTCAATAAATTTAGGGAAATTTATAAGCCTGTGTTGTGACAACTTCGAAAAAGCTGTTCGTAAAATCCTGAACGAAATAAAAATAAAACCTGATATGAAAGGTTTCTCGTAAAAAAAAACTATCGTAAAAATGAGAGCGCGGGGATCTTCAAACTTTTAAGACCACTCCAAAGATCGGCCAATTTTCTTTTTCTGTCTATGAAGGTATTTCTTACAATATTCACGATTGGAGGTTGACTGTCAACCCTCGTAATCTTCAAAATTTACACTTCAAAGATACGGATTGACCCTAGAATTGGGAGGAAAGCCATAAAAATGATGTCGATCTTCGCGGAGACATTTTCAGATAAAACATTCCCGACTACAATCGTAGAAATAGAGGTTGTTACCGGTGAAATGATCGTAGTAGACAATTTCAGGATTCTGTAAAAGGTATCAGACAAGTCGTATAATCCTTTTGATTGCAGATTTAAAAATATTGTAGAATATTTCCCAGAATTTCAAAGGATTATAAAGAATTTTTAGTTATTCAGATTGATAAATGAAAATTCTGAATCTATATTGATTTATTAAAAAAAATGTTTTCCTCTAAAATACCAATTAAGAATGAAAAATCCTCTCAAGATATCACTTATTTTTCCTCTTTTTCTGCCGAGATTATTGTCGTTAACAGACTTTATCTAATCAATCAACTCAATAAGCTCGTTAAATTCTTGCACCTGAGGAGGACACAATGTCTGAAAGCTGATTACAGCAAAAAGATGAATAATACAATCAAAAGACGAAAGTATTTTGATTAATTGATTCCCTGCAGTTTACTTTGTCAGCAAAGTGGCTAAAAGATTTTAAATAGTTTACTTAATCACTTTTTTAATTGCGCTTCTATAAACTTTCCCGTTTCCTAATAAAATTATTCAAAATTATCAATAAACGAATAAACTCTGAGCAGCTTTAGTATTGACACTTCCAGATTAATTTGATTATTGTTTGCACCTATTTCGGATAGAATCAATTTCCGGACAATTCAGAGAACCGAACAATATATTATCAATCATAGTTTGGAATTTAATTCCGATATTAATTTCAGAGATTAATTAAACTTAAGCTCTATGTTCTAAATAATAATTACCATTTTAAATAACTAGAATGTCATGTGCGCGCCTTTGCCAGTAATTTATGCTATAGTACTTTTTTTTATTTTTTCTTTTAATTTAAATAGTTTGTTAAATCTAATTTTCTCTTTCCAATTTTTGCAGGCATTTGTAGTTCAACACGTAGATGTTTGCA
Source organism: Synergus itoensis (assembly GCA_904066005.1). Taxonomy (NCBI): domain Eukaryota; kingdom Metazoa; phylum Arthropoda; class Insecta; order Hymenoptera; family Cynipidae; genus Synergus; species Synergus itoensis. Next base: position 4,336,326 of record CAJFCP010000050.1, on the reverse strand, counting down.
TGTTCAGTAACGGAAAATTCAAGAATATTGTGGCGTTAGTTTCATCGCGAGATGGTTGCCCAGTGGATCCGGGTTTTACGCTCACGAGAAGTTATACTCTGAAACCAGAGAGAAGCTCTACGAAAAACTGGATTGCTCTGGAAGACAGTTACACCAGTAAATCTAGTGGAAATTTAGCAGCGACGGTTGTATGTTCCGGGAAAGGACCAGACGACAGAAACGTTTTTGCTATTTACGTCTCCTATTACGTCAAGGTAATTAAATTAATCAACTGAGACAACAATAAACTCTTGTTAAAAATGTTTTTCCTCTTTCTAATTCAATGCCCGGTAATAATGTAGTTTAGTGACTTTTCTGAATTTAGAGCTTTTTGCTTCATATTTCAAAAGAAATCAAAATGAAATACACCAAATTTAGAATGAAATATGGCCTACTTTTTATTATCTCATTTTATTATCTTCAATTTTTAAAAAGCTCTGTCCAAATGCCACCCTCTCTAAATATTCCCGCAAATGACTATTTTCCACCTCTAAATTGAAATGAAATGAGATTGTAAAACCGAATTGACGACTCTAATCGCAAACCGTTTTCTATCAGCAAAAACTGATTATTCGTTTTTTTTTGTGGATTGTAGGTGAAGCTCGTAGTGTCTCCAATCGGGGAATGGATAGGTGGTGGAATATCGGTAAAGCTACCATTTACGTTGCTGCACAGTGACCCCGACCCAGACTTGACGGGCAGTAATCCCTCGCCAATCAAAGATTCACCAAGAACTCTTGAAAAAATCGTGGAGCATTCCAAGCTCTCTGAGGACAAGTCACTTAGTCACAAGTATTCTCGAGAAAAAACAGGGGTTATTACTAAGACGAAGGAAGAAAGAATGGCTGAAGCAGATTTGATAGAGCACTACGACGAGTCGAAAAGTACCTGAGAGGAGGAAGGGGTCCTCGCAAATGAGCCCCGCATTGCGATAAAGAATAACAGCGAGGAAAACGTCAAGAACTTGAAGAACTCAAACAACAAACACTGTAAAGAAAGTTTCAGCATACAAAGAGCCTGGTGCTGCTTCAGAAGAGCTTCTTAGTGACACGATGAAGGCTCCACCTCCTGTGGAGACACAACTGATGAATTTAAAAAGAAAATTTGAAAATTAACCAAATGGAAAAGATAAACACTTCAGATCACTATAATGAAACTTCAGGGCATGTTACTTGCCATAAGAGCAAATTTAGTTTCGCCAACACCCTTGAACCTATTGAAACCAAATTTTGTAGGACGTCAAAAATTTGTTTTCAGAATTTTTTTAAGTTACTTTTGAAATCCCTTGAAATTTCATAAAATCAAATGAAATTCCTTAAAGCCCCTTGAAATTTTTTAAGATGTCTTGAAATCTTGTGAAATCTTGTGAAATCTCTAAAAAATTATTTTAATAAAGGATATAGATCGTCTACTTTTAGCAAAAAATATTTATGTATTATTGCGAACGTAAAGTTGATAAAACTAAATTTGCTCTTATGATAAATAACATGTGCCCTTAATCTAAAAAGAAGAAATTAATCATGATGTCCTGCGAAATTCAAAATAAACCTCTTACTGCAAAATGCAACAAAGAGATTTTATAAAATTTCGAGAGACTTCACATCGAATAGATGACTGATTTTGTGATTTTATAAAAGAAAGTGGTACCTTCGATCGAGATGAGAAGCATAAAATTATTTTATACTAACTCAGGGTGGTCACCAAAAGCCTTGTAAAAACAATTGCAGTTTATTCATAATTCTTAAAAATGTTTCCAAGATATTATTATTAAATTCATACTAAAGAAGTACGTTAGAAATTGAGCAGTAAACAATTAATTTGAAAACTGTTAAATTGGAAGCAAACAAAATTTTTAATTTTGTTTTTTTATACATTAAGTATTTCAAGCGTTTAGGGTTTATATCTTTGGAAAAATTTTCAATTGAAAATGTCCGGAATTGAATAATTTTCGATTAAAAGTTTGGAAATAAGATATTTTTAAATTGAAATCGTTTTGTAATTGAAAAATATGGAATTGAAATCATTCAAAATTAAATAAGTTTAGTGGCCACCATGTAGGAGATAAAATTTTGTTTAATTTTTAAAAAATGGTTCAAAAAGATTGAGACGTTTACAATTTAAAATGAAGTCAATCATAAGCTATATATGTATATATATAGCTTTTTCATATAACTTTTAGAATTCTGTCAAGGAACGCAAGCCATTATTGAAGTCACGAGAAAGGGAGATATTACAGAAAAAAAAGAATATAAACTTTTTAGAGGATAAAGCGAGTGAAGTCAAGTCGCTTCAATAATTGAGACATCGAAAGACTTTCCGATCAATTAAAATTGCGTGGAAAAAGAAGTATAAATTACGTCTGTGTGACAATTAATCTAGAAAAACAAAATCCATTATTTCCAACACATATCTCAAATTCAATCGATAAAAATTTGTAAATATAGACGTATATCACAAATATTTTATCCTATATTAAAGATCTATAATATATTAAATATTTTTAGCCTTTACAGAATTGTCAATTAACATATACCTATGCTCTAATAGTACATTTCAATACTAGTGCAATAATGTGATTTTAACCTTGTGTGAATGTTTGCGCACGAACGAAGCGAGTATAAAAAAGTCACACAAGGCTGAAGTCACATTCTCGCACATGTATCGAACCGTATTTTTTACCTATTTTTTAACACGAGGTGTGCGAAGCTTGATTTAGCATACACTTTTTGACCCAGCATGTGTGAAACTGAATTTCGCGCACGGAGTGTTAACGAAATATTTTCTTTTTGATAAGTAAGTTTGTAAGGCTTGGTTTCTAATTCTAAATTGCAATTTATCATCTAGTAATGAGTAATTCTTTTTCTTCGCATAAATCTATTTCTCCTGACACGTGATTTATTTTCAAAAATTCTACCAGATAAGTTTTTTAATCAAGTCACATCAACTAAACTGCCATTCTCAAAGTTTTCGAAATGAAAGTCATATTTTTCCTCGACAAAAAACGGCTAATGTCTGTAATTTATTTGTGTAAATTGGTGTACTTCCCGTCCTGTAGGACGTAATGTACCTATAGAGTGCACATTGTAAATAGTAGGTCATAAATAATACATGCAAAAATGTGCAAAGTTTAGTTGTAAGAAAGCGAAATCAATGTCAATTTGTTAAAGCAATAAACGAAAGGAAAAAGAATTCCATAATAATTATACTCCTTTTTATTAAAAGAACGGATTAATTAATTAAATATTAAAGTTGGCTTTATCATCGTATCAATTTTTTTCTCTTGATTCAAATGAACGGATTTCTTTTATTTTTAATTACATATTTAAGAACCGGCGAATGAGAGAATTTATGGACATAAATTATGAATGAAGTATATTGTACGATTAAGCAAATGTGAAATGTAATTACGATTGATTTTTATTGATGCCTATGATACCTGAGCGATGTAATTATAATATAAATAAAGATGAATGTAAGTGTAACGTTCAATTTTAGTTTTTAAATCTTCCTCGGTTTTGAAGCTTATACTTTAAAGATTTCTAATATTTCTAACTCTTGATTTTATCTTTCTTGACAACAAAGTGTAATGCATCTAATTATAATTTTTGTGGATTAAAATGAAGAGATAGAATATTGAAGTTAGACCCAATTCTCTCGAGTTTACTAATTCTATACTTTTTATAATTTTTAGAAACTTACCATGGTAGTAGAACCTGCTGTAACCTCGGACAATAGATTTTATGATTTTGCTTTTTTTGTCCTCAACATGGACTAAAATGTACTTAAAGACTCCGTTGGCATCAATATCCACATCAGGAACTTGATTCAAAGTTTCGGACATCTTCGAAAAAACACGAGACACTGGCACTATAAAAAAAATATACTGTAATAACGAAAAACAAAGAATAATGAACTAAAGTTTCTAAAGTAACCTCAATTTGCCGGGTGACTAAAAAAGCTCGTGCATTATATTAAGAATCTGAAACCTTATAAATTGATATATTGAAATAAAAACTTTTCGAGAAATATCCCGCATGAAGAAAAATACATACCTCTACAAAAATTCTGCTGAATAATAGGACAAATTTTTAAGTTTACGTGGTTTACATTTACACCAGCCATAATACTTATAAACTGGCAATACCGGCGTCCGGCCATGGCAATACCTACCGAAAAAGGTGTAATGCAGCCTGCGCGCGCATTGTTTTGACTTACCACTGGATAAATTCTCCCATTGGTCCATTTAATTCGATTTTGAATCGCGCGCCAAATTTTGACCAATGGCAGCACACATTGGCTTTTCGCTAGAGAAATACTGCCATTGGTCAAAATTTGGCGCGCGATTCAAATTTCAGCCAATGGCAGAATTTCTCAAACGGAAAGTCAGTGAGCAGTCTCAGGGCCGTCGAAAAGTAGCCTGGGGGGGCATCAAGGGGGACTGTTCCCCCATCGAATGAAAAATAAAAAATTTTTCTGTAGTAAATACCAATGAGACTGCAGACTGCAGTTACATGATTGGAATCACTGACGTTGGATCATACGTCGGCTTTAAAACCGCTGGTAATATTGTTACTATTAAAATTTATTAAATTATAAAAATGTGCAAATATACAAATGATGCGAGGATGTTGTGGAAAATGTTAAACGGAGTGTTCGTTATTTATAAACCACAGAGAGTTCCGCTCATAGTAACGCGAGAAACAATTTTCCAAAATTTGTGCAAAGGTTAGTATTTGTTTGTAAGTGTTTGATTGTAATTGATTTTAATTTGATTAAATATGATTTAAATTTGAATAGAATTCAATAAGATTATTAATTTTGTACATAATTGAATAATAAAATATACTTTTTCTCACGTTTCTAGAGTTAAATGCAATGAAAGTTCGACCACCAGATCCTTACGTTTTGATTAAAGGGAAAACCAACAAGAAATTAACTGTCTCAGTAAGACAGAGTTTCGCAGATAATGTCCTTGTAGTTGGTCCTCGGTATCAACCATGCGATTTTAAAATGAATTGGGCAAACCATTTGTATTCAGATACCACTGGAGTTGTTGTTTGTGGAATAAACGGCGGCACTAAACTTATCCACAAAATGAAACGAGCCGCCCCAACAAGATTTTACAGAATAAAGGGAATTCTGGGACAGGCTACCGACAATTATTTTATAACAGGCAAAATAGTTGAAAAATCGGCTTATAAATTTCTAAGAAGAAGTCACATTGACAGAGTGTGCGCTGCTATGCAATCTTCTCACCAAAAAAAAATGTTTGAGTATGTTTCTATTGCTGTTTAAAAATTTATAGTCAATTACTGCCTTTGTAGCACCGATTATTTTATAAATTTGTCGTCTGAATTTCAGGGTCTGTGGAATTGATATCCAAAGCCAGGCTGCTTACGAATTAGCAGTAAAAGGGTTAATCAGACCCTTGGAGAAAAGAATTCCTACGTTGTATTCAATCAAATGTGTCGATTTCCAATCTCCAGAATTCACTATCGGTAATATACTTTATAATATTTATTCATTAAAATTAAATTGAAATAGATGGAATTTTTTCAAGTATTGAAATTTAAAACTATTTTTTTCAGAAATTGTTTGCATAAATGAAGACGAAATGTACTTGAAAAGTATAATTCACGAGCTTGGCATAGAAATGAAAAGCACAGCGACTTGTACTCAAATTCACTGTTTCCAATATGGATTATTTAACGTGGAACACACTTTGCTCTCGAAATATTGGAACCTAAGTTCTATTTTAGACAGTATTGAGTTTTGCGATAAATTGTTAGTAAAAAATACATTTTTACTGAAACAGGAGCATTCAAATTTAATAGAAGAACAAATTGAAGATCCTGATTTGATTGAAGATCAAGAACCTCTAACTTTACTTGAACATAAACAAAAATGATCCTAATTTTTTAAGATTGTAAATAATTTTAATTTGAAATAAAAATTAAGTACATTAAAAATAATTAGATTTAATTAAATATCTTTTTCAAAATGAAAACCCAATTTTTTGTAAAAGCACATATTTATTTACAGGATAATATGAGAAACAGTATCTCATCATTTAAAATATACAATTTTGCAGAAATTATCTAAGTCGTAAGTTCTCATAACTATAATACTCATTCAACGATTTCGTTTTCATAAAATTCATCAACTGTAACTAATTGACGAGCAGCAAAGAAAATGGTAAAATAGAAACTTCATTGCAGATTTGTAAATCTTAACCTTGTACAAAAATGAAGCTCGTTAAAAATCTTGAAAAAAAAAAATGAAGATAAATGAATCGAGAAATTGAAGGCACCTCTCCTATCACTAAACTTCTAATCAAATCTGTACTTTCGAATAAATTAGGCATCGAAAAACTGGACATATCTAGGGCAGTATTTTCTCTATCTTTAAAACCCTCCTAATCTCACTTGAAGCATTGTTTTTCAGAAACCTAATATTCCATACATATTAATAAAATAACTAAATTCAGTCTTTAACTTCTACACAATTATGTAACTTTTCTACCGAATATCACTATTAAAGGAATTTAATTTTAGATTATCCCTCTAAATTATTCCTCTGCCCTGAATACATCCGCGATTTCTAGAAAGCAAAATGCAAAAGGTTTTATAACTTCGAAATTTTAACTTTTCGCCTTCTTATCAGTAGGTTTTGTGAAATTACTGATCCTATACTGTTCAGGAACGTTACTTTCATCCTGGCTGCTATAATCTTTCTCCTCAGAGTGCCGCTTACGTTTTGTGCTTTTGCAACATTTCTTTCGAATCTTGCGATTTCGTTCTGTATCTTCATTGGAAGAATCAGAAAATTTGTGGCGACTTGATGAAGTCTTGAAATCCATATGCACTTCCTCTGGACTAGAACTTAAATGAAGGTCTCTGAGCTTTTTTTCATTAATATCTTCTCGTCGGCTGCGCTTTGAGTTTCTTTCTGAACTTCGTTTTACACTGTCAGATCTTTTTCGTATACTTTTTAAATCCTTTTTGAAACTTTTACAAGTTGTCTTTGAATTTTCTACATTCCTTTTCGGAACTTCTGGACTCTTTATTAAACTTTCTGAACCCTTTCGTGATCTTTCCGGACTCTTTTTTGAACTTTCTAAACCCTTTCTAGATCTTTCTGGGCTCTTCTTTGATCTGTCTAGACTTTTATTGCTTTTTGTAGTGAATTCTTTGGAATTTTTCATTCTACGGTCAGAACTGTCGTAGCGATTTCGACATCTTAACTCAGATCGGTGTTCTCGACTTCGGCTTCTTCTTTTACGATGTTGACTAGAATCGGAATCATCGGATCGCTCAGACGGCTTCAAGGATTTCGCGATTCTGCCTTTATTTTTTGTCCAGTGTTGGAGTTTCATACTTTTCGCTATTACCCGTTTCTGATGATCGAGTTGTGGAAAGAGATCTGAAAATTAAAATATATTTATTATCAGACGATATGTATCTGATTTTATTCTAGAGTGATGCGAGCGACATTCTAAGTTCACTAAAGTGGATAAAATCAATCGCTGGCGAACTGAAGTTTAATGAAATTGCTAAATCTAAAATGAAATTACCTTCAGAATTTTCAAGAGCCCTCTTCGCAGAATTCATTTCAGCTTCTTGAATGCTGTGACCGGATGCTTTGGCTAAACGCCTTCCTTTGAAATATACAGCTACTGTATATACTCTCGTGTTAGTTGGTCCCTTGCACTCGATAACTCTGTAAAAGAAATTAAAACATTAAGATTTAATCTTTCACACTTTTAAAAATAATAATTATTATTACACCTGTTCTTAAATTCTTTGAAGGGTGTTGAATTCAAGTTTGAATTGTAATTAACAATTTTAAATTGAAAGCTTAATTATTACAAAAGAACAAAACTTGAAAAAGTGTTGTTTTTCAAAATGGAAACGTTTCAGAAAGAAGTATTTCAAATAAATTTGAACAATAAAACAAATAATTTTTCTTTTGAAATTTCTTACTTATAAACTGGAATATCGGGTTCTCCACCGTCCATTGTTCTCAAAGTCAAGCAGCATTGTTGTAATTTACTCTTCGGATCGTTCCAATCTTGATTCATAATAAAATCTTGAAGTCGGGGGAAGAAGCAGACGTCGCAGAAAACCTGGCAGTAATCCAAGCCTTTATCAACGTAAAGGGCTCCTAAAAATGCTTCCAACAAATCTGCTCTGTCCTTCGTCTTTAATTCAGCTTTGGGGTTTCCGTAAAGTGCGTACTGCGTCATTCCTAAATCGTCACACACAACCGCTTGCGTTTTGTTATTTACAAGAGAACTTCGCAGTAACTAAAAATTAAATATTTTTAATTAATATAATGGGAAATAAATTAAATAATGAGTAAATATGGTGACTGAAATAAGAAAATAGTTTAGGTTTAAAGAAAAAATTATTTTGTTGCTCAATTATTCGTAAAAAAAATGTATTTAACTCCTTACATAATACAAAAAGTTATTTTAAATCAATAACATACCGACAAATGTCCTTCATGATGTTCCGGAAAATATTTATATAAATATTCAGAAACGATCAATTGCAAAACCGTGTCTCCTAAAAATTCTAGTCGCTGATTGGAACCAAGAGTTAGATTGGTATAGCCAATACTCCTGTCTGTAAAAGCACGAGCTAAAAGTCTTATGTGATTGAACTCGACTCCAATCGATTCCTCAAACTTGGTCAATTTCTGAAAAAAAATTAATGTTTTGAATTAAGAGCATTAAAAATAATTTCATAGAAACTGTAAATACAAAAAAAAGTGAAATTACTTGTAACAATTCAAATCTTTCTATCCACTGTCTGTCTCCGAGAGGTTCTTGTTCCTGCAAGGGATGTCTTGGATAATTAACCCAGGTCTGAGTGAGCATTGCCTCATTTATTTTGCTTTCCTCATTTCCCTCCTCTGCCATGAATAAAGTTTCTCCGAAAACTCTATCCGCGATTTCTATTCCTCCATCCAGAAACAGAGAACCCATCAAAGCCTCAAAACAATTCGCCATAGCATGTCTCAATTCCAAATCGTGACATAGATCACTTCCATGAGCATAAAGCATGAACTGATCCAAATTAAGTTTCTTCGCCAAAACTGCTAAGTGCTGATTTTGGACAATTGCCGCTCGATAAGTCGCTAAGCCACCTTCTTCCAAATCTGGAAACATATGAAACAGGTGAATCGAGGTCAAAAATTCAACGACAGCGTCTCCGAGAAATTCCAATCTTTCATTATGAGCAATCGATGATTCAGTTTCCTTCTTTGCTCCAAATCGAGACATGATATTGATCAAAGTGTTGATCCCTCGCTTCCTGGTGTTCATATAATGAATTCTACGATCTCCGTATTCAGGTTGACGAATTCCACAATTTGTTAGGGAATTCCTTGCGTGGTCTGGATTCGTTCCGAAATTTTCTCTATAGCTAGGATGCGTTAGAGCTAATTGAAGAAGGTAGCGATTTTTGAACTTATATTTTAGAGACTGTTCTAACTTGTCCAAGGATTTGTGGAAGCGGAGATGACAAACGAGGACGGGAATCAGCATCGCGTGTTGAACAATATCACACATTATTCCAGTTCTGTAAAATCCTTCGGAGGTAACGTCTACGGTCACGTCTCGTTTCATTTTACTTTGGGTTCGCAATTCTTGGAGTTTGTTTTCCTTTGCTTCTAATTTCCGTTTGTCCTCGAATGAAGGCTTTGGCATATTGGCGAGCAGGTGACGGAATTTTACATAGTCTCTCCAGGCCTTTTGATAACTGAAAACAATTTATATTTTATTAATCTATTTATTTATTTACATATTTATATCTGAGTTACCATTAACACTTTAAGATAAAAAAAGACAAAATTGTGAAAGCGCTTTTTTAAAAAGAAAGGTTTTTATTGAAAAAATACGAACGGAAAAATTTTGTTAATAAAAAAACATGAAGAATCCATTAAAAAATATCGGGATATTGAAATTTTTCAGTAGATGTACTATATACTGTGTCGTTATGTAATAAAATACTTACTCAGCGTTTCCAGCGTAACTAAGTTGTGGGGGTCGAATCCCAAAATGCACAATTTCTGGATAAGCTACTACACCAGGTGGTTGTTCATTCTGGTTTCTATCCAACTGATCAACTCTTACACTGCAAGGTTTTTTTCCAGGATAAGTCACCACCATTCCCTTAACTTCATCTGCGATATTTTGCCATTTGTACTGCGGCATGTCAGCTAATTGTTGAAGATCTTTTTCCTCTATTAACAGTTTACTGCATTTTATAAGATAATTTAGGACCTCGTTCATAGATAAAATTTCCTGACCATTATCAGGTAAATCACGGACGAATCTAGGCATGAAATGAAATTGTCCACAGCCTGAGTTGTCTTGAGCTGCATGTAAATCAAAGTCCACCAACTCTAGGATTTCTTTAAAAAGATACTCATCTGAAAAAAAAAAAGATTGAAAACAATTTAAATAAGAAATAAATTATTGGAGTTATCCAATTAATAATATATCTGATGATATTTGGATTATTAATACTCACGAAAATAATCGAGTTCACGAACTGTGAAATTTTCAGGTAACTTTTCCTCGATGTAGAGAATTGTATACTCGATATTAAATCGAATAACTTTACAAGTCGGCAATTTTGTGAGAGGAAAGTGCGAAAGCATGGAAAATCCTTCGAAAATAAATTCATGCTCGTCGTGTTTAATTATCGTTGGAGTTTTTGTGAGGAAATTAGTTGGTGGACTTATGGTAATTCTATAATGATAGAGTTTATCGCCGTTATTGGTGTCCAAATTGCACCTATTGATTGCATTTTCTCCTGCATAAATTCCGTGTCTGATTCCGGATCTTCTTGATTTTTCACTACACCTGCAAAGTGGACCGTCGTTCATCTGCAAAGAAAAGTAAACAAAATGAAGAAATTTAATTTTTGGTATAATTTTCTAAAAAGAGTTTCCCAAAGATTTTTATCTGCATTTACCTCTCCAGGATCGTTGAACCACATTTCAGGATGCAACCTATGAGGATGTTGTTTTTTTGCCATTAATTCTTCCATCGTTCTGTCGTCTTCTTCCATCGAATCGCTATCGCTGTCAGAAGAAGAACTGCTGCAAGCTTCAGATTTGTGCTTACATAATCTGGCTCTCGTTTTTCTTGGTGGAGGTTCATAGGGAGGCTAAAAGTGAAATCCGAATTTTAATTTCCCGCCAATTTAATTTATTTAAATTATTTATTTGGTTTATTATATAATTTAAGACTCACTTGTGCAGCTCTTGCAGCTTCTGCTCTTTTTATAAACAATTTATAGAAAATATCACAGAGTTCGGTCAACTTTTGAGTGCCTCTCACAATTTTTGGATTGCTTTCGTCCCGTTGATAATACAAATCGGCTGGGGCAGTTCGAGTCCAGATTTTTCGCTCGTTTTCAAGAATTCCCTCCGTTCCGATAGCACTCAATTCTACCATTTTCTTCTCTATATCTTTGCTTGTAGCACAGTAATTTCTTCTGCAATTAGATAATATAAAAAATTAATAGTCTTCAAACCGCAATAATTTTTCTTTTGGTTTACTAAAATTAAAAAGTTTTTGTTTCTATTAATTACAAACTAAATTAATTATTATTCGAAATGTTTCTAATACCTGTATTTTTCTAAGAGCAATTCCCTCTCAGAAAGGCACTTCTTCTTTGCAGTTGCTTTACCCGGTGACGAAGAATTCGAATCAAGAGATTTGGATCTCTTTCTTCTTCTGCTACTCATATTCGACCTTTCCAAATTCGTTAAGGAAGATCGAGAACTATAAGAACCATTTACTCGAAACGATCTTTCTGACTTTCTTTTTCTTTCAAAAGACCTTTCCCTTGAATTTCGTCTCCTTCTTCCATGTTTATCGTACCTTTCCCTACGATCTTCTCTGCGATCCTCTCTCCGATTTTCTTTCCTTTCATCCCTACGATTATCTCTGTGATCATCCCTACGATCTTGCTTGCGATCATTCCTACGATCTTCTCTCCAATCATCATACCTCGATCTACTCGATTTACGTCTTTTCCTACTCTCAGAACTAAGAGACCTTCTCCTCCCATTTTCACGACTATGTGATCGTCTTTCTCGCCTCCACTCCGACTTACTTTTCGAAGATTCCTGTCGACTTCTCTGACTTGATCTCTTATCTTCACTTCTCGATACTTCAGACTCAGGATATGATCCATTCGACCTGGTTGACACATTCCAGATCGTCTGACTCCTAATCTGAGACCACTCTGCCTCCATTCGATTAACATTATTGCAATTTGCATTTTCTGAATTCCAATAATCATAAGAGCAATTTTCACTAGCAGGAGGACAGGTTGTTGGCATATTATAAGTCTGGAGATCTATTTGATTTGTTTGAATTTGGTAAGGACACGGGAATAAAGCGGTCGTTCCATTCATGTAAGGACTAACAGAATTCGGTGGGCCAGAAGAAAATTGTGCGTAAGGGTTCATTATCTTTTCAGGAAGCGAAGGCAAGGGTAAGGCAAACGTAGGTGGAGGCTGACTAAGATCTGGAGGCGGAAAGTTTTGCGTTGGTACAGAATAGTAGCCGATGTTTTGTGATGCCGATGTTTCGACATTCCAGTAATATTGACCTCCGTTTACTTCTGAATTTGCCATTTTGAAGAAGTCGTTTGTCTGTTGAACAAAAATCAAATGAACTACATCTCAAAGACGCGAAAAAGGGAGCACAATAAAATAGGGGATTCTTGATTTTATTATTTCATTTATTATTTATTAAAAGTTGAAAGCATTTAAAATTGAGCAATTCATCAATTTTAAAGGAAGATTTAAAAAATCGTGAATGTGGAAAGTTTCAAAAATGAGAAATTGAGTTAAATGAGGTATTGAAAATTACAGAATATTTGTCTTTTAAAATAGAAACAGAAAAAAGACTATGAAAAGAAAAATAAAATTACTGAAAACAATTTGAAACGAGATTACGACGATTACAACTGAAACATAATCTTAAGTTCAACGTTTCAATTTTTTTGAATCGAGTAGTGAAACGCAGCTTTTAATTCAAGAAAAATTTGATTAATAATCTTAACCAGATAGTTTTATTTAATAGAAAAATACTTTAGCGAAAGGCAAGTGACCTTAGACTCTCCTTTTTCATGGAAATAACCTAACTTTTATAGTAAAAGTTTACAGAAAAATGTACAAAAAGTGGTAAAAACAATATCTCTACCTCATTAATATATATTTTCATATTTTTATAAAATTTTGAGAATAGAAATATTAAAAAATTTAAAGTTTGTTAACCTTTTCGTTCAGAAATGAAGATCGACAACTTGTTCAAGACTTAAAAGGCTTAAAAGTAAACACTGTTGAACGGAGGTAACACTTAATTTTAAACATGGATATTTCTGGGAAAATATCCCCTTGAATTTTTCCTACTTTTTCATTCCGAATTTGATAAAAATCCACTAAAATTCGATAAAATTTCATTCCTTTTGAAACGAAAGACCCCGAGCCCGAAGAAGACGGTGACACAGGTCAGATTCCGAAAACTTAACCTCCAACACTGACCAATGCATAGACAGTGGCCCCAACTCGAGCCCCGTACTCTACTGCGCATGCGTCGCACTCAATACCTGATTGGCTGCTATTCGCGCGCAATTTGAAATGCTAAAAAATATTATGCATTTCAAATTACGCGCGAATAGCAACCAATCAGATACCGAGTGCAACGCATGCGCAGTAGAGTACTTTCGAGATATTCTATCGCGCGACTGACTTCACTCATTTCATTTCCCCGTGCGTGAGGTTGTATATGTACGTTCTTCGTTGTTCTATGCACCCGTAAATAAGAAGGTTTATTGTAAAAAATAGCTGTTTTTTCATGTCTAATCTACTGTATATATCCGAATATAATTTAGATGACTTTCTTTTGATCTGCGAATTCGTGAAATTGTAAAACGCCATGAGTCAAAACGCGGAGGTAACCGGAGTTTTATCAGAAGAGAATGCAGCCAAAGCCGAAAAATTCAAAGAACAAGCAAACGAGTGCTTCAAAAGTAAGTTTTCATTAATTTGCATCTCCAGTAGGTCGAATTTCTAGTAGATTTTGATTGTGCTGTTTGTGGATTTTTTGAGAAAACCGAGCGATCTTTGATTTCGAAGCAAGTCACGTGCGTTCCAAACTAACCACACTTTTTCTTTCATCGAGGATTGAGAAGCTTGACCAATAATTAATCAACTCATTAATTAACTGCTCGTAACCCATTTATGCATATGACTAGATTACACACGTATTCTTTGCACCTTATGAGAGTCGAAAATATATCGGTTTCATTCATGTTTTTAAAGTTTTACGATATCTAGAAAATCAGGGATAAATCTGGAGCTTAGGTTTTGTGATTTGAAAACTTGGAAGAAATTTCAGTGCATCTTGTGGGAATTTGCGAAAAATTCTAATTTTTCTTAAATTAGAGTAGAATTACATATTTTAGTACTCTAATAAAAATTCTTCCTTAGATATAAATTGTACGAATATATTTTTAAAAGGAAGTATACAAGATTTAAAAAATAACATGTTTAAGAATAAATTAATTTAAACTGTTCACATTCTAAATGTTGCAAAAATTAAATTTTCTGCCGTGAAAACTTTGAATTATTCAATTTATAACATTTAAAATTGATATTATGTTCAATTTCAGTCGCTTTCCGATTTAAAAGGCTCCTTTTTAGAAATTGTACTCGTAACATTTTTTAGTTTTATGTGGCAAAATGTACTTTACTTACATATTTACGAGAAAATTGGCGGAATATATATAGCTTAAGTCACGACGTCTGCCATTTGTCCTTAAGGGTGCTCTTATTCCACGTGTCTTATTCTTATACATACCTCAGCTTGTCTCAGCTACTATAGAAATCTAGAACAGAAAGAGAAGATATGCATCTCTCTTTTTTTCTACTAACACTGAAACGTACTACGCATGCGGCCGCTGGTTGGCTAGCTGAGGTATAAAAACACCCTAAAGCTCATTCTGAATAAGAATTTTATAAAAACGAACCTATTAAATAGATGATTAACTTTTTTGTTTCTTTTTTTTTTAATAGATCAAGATTTCAACACAGCTGTCGAATTCTATTCCAAAGCTATCGAACTAAATCCCACGGTAGCTGTCTACTATGGAAACCGGAGTTTTGCCTACTTGAAGATAGAATTTTTTAGATGCGCCTTGGAGGATGCATCCAAGGCGATTGAGTTAGATAGAAATTATCTCAAGGGTTATTATCGACGAGCTACTGCTTACATGTCGCAGGGTAAATTCAAACTAGCCCTAAAGGATTACGAAACAATTACGAAAGCAAGCCCAGGTGACAAATATGCGAAAGCAAAATACACAGAATGCAATAAGATTGTTAAAAAGATTGCCTTCGAAAAGGCTATTTCAGTTGAAGAAAACAAAAAGAATGTTGCTGACTCGATCAACTTAGATGCAATGGGTGAGCATTCTTCAGGGAAAAGCAATTAACTAAAAAATTCCATGCAATCTCCAGTTTATAGTTAAATTAATCTAAATTTAATCAAATCATTTTTTCTCTAGCAATCGAAGATGAATACATAGGACCAAAATTAGAGGATGGAAGGGTGACCTTAAAATTCATGGAAGAATTATTAGATTATTACAGAAAACAGAATAAGCTACATCGGAAGTATGCTTACAAGATTCTTCTCGATGTTAAGGCCCTCTTCGAATCGCAACCAAGTTTAGTCGACATCACTATTCCCGATGAGAACAAATTTACGATTTGTGGTGATATACATGGTCAATTCTATGATCTACTGCATATCTTCGAACTCAATGGTTTACCATCGGAAACCAACCCTTACGTATCCTTTTGAAATTTCAATTTTAAGATTGAAATATTTGTCGTTTCAGATTAGTATCTGTTTCAACATTTTTTCCACTTTTAAGGTTTCTGATTTAGATTCTTTAAATTCTAACGCTTTAAAATTTAAAAAAACTGCATTATTTGCACAGTTTTTCCTTAATAATCAAATAGTTATTCAATGGAGACTTCGTGGATCGAGGTTCTTTCTCAGTTGAGTGCATTTTCACTCTTTTCGGATTCAAACTCCTATTCCCAAACCACTTTTTCATGTCGCGAGGTAAATCATAATCCTTTGAAAATTGTTCATAAAAATTAAAATCTATTATGTTCAACAAGTAAATTAACCAAATGTTATTTGCAACTAGGAAATCACGAATCAGCAACGATGAATCAAATGTACGGCTTCGATGGAGAAGTAAAGTCAAAGTACAGTGCTCAGATGGCCGAATTGTTTACAGAGGTTTACAATTGGCTGCCCTTGGCCCACTGTCTTAATAATAAAGTTCTCGTAAGTTAAACACATTGTTCACAAATGAATGACTAATAGTCTGTTTCTATCTTAAAACGAGTAATTTATACTTATGTAATTAATAGGTAATGCACGGTGGACTCTTCTCGAGAGACGACGTGACTCTAAAAGAAATTCGAGAGATCGACAGAAACAGGCAACCTCCTGATGAGGGACTAATGTGTGATTTGCTATGGTCCGACCCCCAACCACAACCAGGCAGAGCGCCCAGCAAACGTGGAGTTGGTGTGCAATTTGGACCCGATGTTACTAGAAAATTCCTCGAGCTTAATAAACTCGAATACATCGTCAGGAGTCACGAAGTTAAGCAAGAGGGCTACGAAATCGGACACGACGGAAAATGCATAACTGTGTTTTCGGCTCCAAATTATTGGTAAGCCTAAATATTTTATTTTAGACCCAATCCATTACAAATCAGACAATGAGTGCAACTTGGATTGGATCTTTACACATTTTATGACTACTCCAAAACGGAATGAAATTTTTTAATAAACGATACTTCATTTTTAGTGATGCAATGGAGAACCAAGGTGCCTTCATCACCCTTACTGGCAAAAACATGACACCTAAATTTACCTCTTATGAGGCAGTGGTACGTATTTAACAAAATCCAAACTACTCAGTCTAAACAATTTTAAAAAATTTAAAAACACTATTAATTATACTTTTTTTTTTATGATTTCAGCCACATCCCAACGTAAGGCCAATGGCGTACGCCAATTCTTTAATGAGGTTCATGTAGTACTGATAGAGCAACCTAGGGACATGATTGCCAAATAAATGGGAAGTAATAACAGAATACATGTAGCGCAATCAAAGTATGTGTATAATATATTTGATACCGACTCGAGAAGACAAAGGTGTACTTGCACTTCTCTGCATCAATAATTATTGTACTCCGACTAGAAAGAAGACGAGCGTACCATAATTTAATAACACATTATACAACTGGGTACAAATACGAACCGAAAATAATTTTTTTTTGACTTATCAAAGATTTTGAAACTGCACTGAGATCGTAGAATCATTATTTTGTAAAGCTCTATCTACATTAGTATCGATTATTATTATTGTAACTTTATTATCCATGAGTGAAGTAGAGCTTGTGCTAATGTAGGTATTAATTGATAATACAACGCGAAAAGTAAGAGAACGTTGAACTCTCTCACGAAACACGAGTCGATCTTTGAAGATGGCACTAGTGATCTCAAAAATCTCAAGTAAATTTTTTTAGCATTTTTTAAGTATGCATTGGTAAAATGCAAAAGTTAATGATATACAAATTTCCTTTCACTCTTAATGATTGTCAGTGATTTAAAGAATAATTTATAGAAGTCTTAATACAAATATTAATAATGCGGTATAGTATGAGCATGTAGTACAATTTACAATAAAACTGCTGGACACTTATGTCACGTTATTAATTTTGAGCTAATATCTTTGAACAAAGTTACTATGAATTGAAAGACAAACATTTTTTCGTTAATTTATTTTATGTATCTCCTTTTTCGACGTTCCTGATAATCTTTTTTGAATATTACATTATTCAAACTTTTGGCAAAATACGAGAAATTGTCGCGAAAACTTCCTCTGGTAAATTATCCCGGTTTTGACGATTCACATGAATAACTTTACAGGAACTATCTTCATGAAATTTTCTGAAGAATGAAAGATGTCGTTGTGGAACTTTATGAATTTCAGGTATTGTAGCGACGATGCAGTTTTTGTTCCCTTTTCCAAAGAATAGATTTCTTACAGTCGCTTCAAATTTTTCGCTAAATAATTCCATTTTCCCGATTTCATCGATAAATAATAAGTCCTGAAATAGAAAATATGACTTCTCAATCTCGGAATAGGAAATTATTTTTTATAATCATTATCAAGCTTTTGATTCTTACGGTTTTGGAATCTAAAGTTGGTAAAGCGATGCGTTCGAAATTTTGGGTGAATACGTAGTAGTTTCCTACGCGATGTTTCTGCAATTGCTGCTGACTTAAGACATCCCTAAACGAGTTAATGGTAGTATTTTTAAAATAAAATAAAGTAATTTAATTTACTTGATTTTATGGAATACCATATACATATTTCATATAAATTTGTAACTAACGCTACACGGGCGAGAGGGGCTCGACTTTCTGAATTCTTGAAAGAAACTACATCAAATCCAATTCTTCTTTTGTTTGAGTCTCGAACTTCTTCT
Organism: Synergus itoensis; assembly: GCA_904066005.1. Lineage (NCBI taxonomy): Eukaryota > Metazoa > Arthropoda > Insecta > Hymenoptera > Cynipidae > Synergus > Synergus itoensis. The sequence goes on along the minus strand of CAJFCP010000050.1, from coordinate 4,317,673 downwards.
GTGTAAAATCCGTCAATAGTATATTCTTGTTTTTGGATTACTGAAACTAGTTTTTTACACATCGTAGTTTTTCCGATCCCTATAAAGTAGTAATAAAATTAGGCACAAAATTACGTATTCATCAAAATTACGATAGAATATTAATTTGAAACTTATTATTTCAAGGAAATTCAGAATTAAAGAAAATTTTAAAAATTCAAAAGATTTTAAAGACTTTTAAAAGATTTCGTGGAATATTAAGAGATTTTTTAAAAGGATTTTAAAGAATTATAATTGATTTTAAATGTAGAATTTTAAGGAATTTTGAAGAGGTTTCTAGTAGTTTTTTTTCTCAAAAATTTCAAAAATCTATACAATATTAACATTTTTTTATTTGGAAAGGGATGCCATAAAATATTTAACCCGAGGGCGACACATAGGCTAAGGCCGACACTGTTAACAAATACTTTGCTAACAATAATATAAATATGAAGAATATTACTTTGCGAATTAGAGATTTTCCAATTGCAAAAAAAGTATTAAATAAAATATAAGTAAAACATTTAGAGTTCTAGGATATATTTGAAAAAATTGTATGAAGTCCTACCAAACAGGATAATAAATAGAAAATTTAAAAACAGTGCTATATACCGGGTGGTCCAGTAAAAAGTACTTTTGAATACCGAGGAGCGTCGCTAGTTGCCATTTTCGGTGTCAAAATATCGCTTTTCTTTGGAATTTGAGCGTCGGTCTTCTCCTCTTAAAAGTCACAATTTCACTAATAAAGTTATTTCCTTGAGCGTAAAACCATCTTTATGAGTTCCACACTTAATAATGGCTCACGTAATCGTTCAAAATTTATTAAAAAACTGGCGAAAAATTCGATTCATTCAAAAACTTCGAGCAGTAAAGTGACTGAAAACGAACGTACTCCAATCAGCTGATTTGGAAGATAGGCAGGTTGTAACTCGTATTCCTTTACAGTTTGTGTTTTTCTAGTGAGTATTACACCTCCGTGTATTGCATTTCCTGGGCTTATTTCAGTCTCAAAAGTGCTTACAGATTGTAGGGAAAAGAAGAGTTTTCAAAATTCGGAAATTAATTATCTTTTCGTGAAGTTAATCGAGTTTTTTTTTGCCGATCTTGAACGTTTTGATTGTGAGATTAATTCATGGAATTAAGGGAGGAGGAAAGGTGAAGAATTCAAGTGGCAATAAATTTGAAGAATTTGGGAAAATGGCTCATCCCTTGGCTTCAAACCCGATGTCCTATGTCTTCAAACGACAGATTGATGACAAAATTGATCATCGGGAAAGACTCGTCAAAGCCAGATTCGAAAATTCGGAGAACCTCTTCAGAAAAAATCTTCTGTCGCATTATGGATGCGTCAATGCAATCGAGTTTTCGAAACAGGGCGATCTCCTCGTCTCAGGTAAATTTTATTTTATTTGTTTTATTAATCCATTTTGTTTTTGAGATTGATCTTGGTTCGATTTTAATATACTGGAGCAACAGAGTCCGAACCATTATCGAGTCTGGCATCTTTTCAAATTTGAGTACATTCACAAGAAAAGGAATAAATGCGTATACATTTCACGGAATGTTTTTAAATCTCTATACCACAAAATAAAGATGCATTTTAGAAATTCTGAATTTGAGTTCCACGCCGAATTCACGAAATAAATATTCATCTCGATTTTTTTAATTTGCATAACTTATTAGTCATGAAAGATTAATTACCAAACAGCACTGAAAGGAAAAGGCAGAATGATCCAGTTTCGAGTAATTAATTGTAAAGAAATATAAAAAAGCATCACTGGTTTAAATTGGCTGAAAATTGATTGAAAAACCATCACGATTAGTTCATCACTTCTTCGAAAATATTTATATCAAAATTATAATCTATATATTACAGTTATCAGCTTCATTGCTCACTTGTTATTAAGAAATTGAAAAATGAAATACTATTTGTATTACAAAAAATAATGTTGTCATTCCTATTTCGAGCCCACACTAATCATACTGCAATTGGCTATTTTTGCAATTAGTTCCAAAAATAAACCTTTGCTTGTTTTCATCACCTAAATCAAGTTTCCTTACAAAATATGATATAAAATACGAATCTTCGCTTTTTTACATATGGAAATACAAAATAATAAGTCACATTATTTTAAGGGGATCTGGTAATTATCATATGAACTATTATTTTCTTTAAAGTTAAAACTATAAAAAAAACCGAGTAACCTAAATTTACTTATATGCTAAATAACAAATACTCTTAAAGATAAACGCATGAATTATCTTTGTGATGATTCATTGTTTTCTTTTAAAATACAAGATATTTCTAGATAAGAATGATAACAGATAAAGATATGAGATTTAAAATAATAAAAATAATGCCACAAGTTCTCCAGCTCCATACTGATGTTGTGCTGCTGCATCTAAATTAATGCAGGTCCAACGGAATAAACCAATAGATACTTGTCTTTAAAAGATCTTTTTAGTCTTTATTGGTTATTTGCTTTAGAATTTAGATCTATATTTACATTTTATAATATCTGGTACATGCAGACGATTGACACCATTCCAAACTCACGGATATTTAATTTTTCTACTAATGTGTTCATATCAAAAGTAATTAAAAAATGACTTTCTTTTGGAAAGTTTCGAAAGACGAACTTTTTGAACCCTCTTATTTATATTGAAATAGTTTCTTTTCCTTGATCTATAAAATCTTTGCATTAAAAATGAAATATTAGAATATTTCTTTTGGAGAAAATTGAAATCATTTAAATTCAATTTTCACATTTTTATATTATATTTGTAGGGGGAGATGACAGAAGAGTTCTCTTATGGAGAGTGGAACAAGCGATTCAAGGAATTGGAAAACCAACAGTAATGCGATCTGAGCATTCTAGCAATATATTCTGTCTAGGCTACGATAACAGCAAATCAAAAATATTTTCAGCAGGCAACGACGATCAAGTAATCGTACATGATCTTCAAACGTAAGAGATACTCTTAGTTTATCAATTGAGTAGTTTAGGAGAAGAAGCGAGATCTAAGTTCGAATTATGAAATTTCATAATTTGAAATCTTTATTATTGACCAACCATTTCTATTTTCAGGGGAGACCCTTTAAATTTTTTTTTACACGAGAAACCTGTATACGGTCTGTCCATTCATCCACACAACGATTTCGTGTTTGCAAGTGCCTGTGATGATGGCAGAGTTCTTATATATGATATCAGAGGCTCCACTGAATCCTTGTGTTTGGCACAATACAAAACCGCTTTTCACTCGGTTATGTTCAGTCCTATTGATTCTAAAATACTAGCCACTGCTAATGCAAAGGAAGGGGTCAGCTTGTGGGACATTCGGAAACCCTTGGAGTAAGTATTTGCATATTAAAAACTGGTTCAGTTTTCAAGATTTGGAAGAGAAGCGATTTTTGCAGAATTGTATTTTAAAAAGTATATAATTCCAACCTTTATTAACTTGCAGACCTTTTTTACGATATGGCACCGATGGACCACCGCAAAGTTGTATGTACGTAAGCTTTAATTCGGCTGGAAACCAATTGTTAGCTTTGAGAAGAAGATTGCCACCAGTTTTATATTCCGTCGACTCTCCAAAACACCTTTGTCAATTCGATCATCGTGGATATTACAACAGTTGTACCATGAAGTCTTGTTGTTTCGCTGGAGACAATGATGAATACGTTTTATCAGGCAAGAAACCATTAATATAAAATTATTAAGTATATTGATATTAATATTATTGCCTAATGTCTCAACTTTCTATTTTACAGGTTCTGACGACTTCAATCTTTACATGTGGAAAATTCCGACCGACAATACTCAATGGGTTGATTCTGCACACATGAAGCTCTGTGGTCACAGATCCATCGTAAATCAAGTTCGTTACAACCAGAGCAGTTGTATCTTAGCTTCCTCAGGAGTGGAGAAGATTATAAAAATCTGGAGTCCATTTCCCCTGGGGTACGGTTCCTTAGGAGGATTGAAGGTAATCTTTTAATCAATTTGATTATTAAGCTTCTTTTAACACATTTTCAACGTTTTATTACTTTTACAGAGAGACTCGGGCAAGCAGGAAAAACAGCGCAGAGTCTTCGCTCATAACGAGTACATTGATTTAGTTTTACGACGTGGACACTTCATGACTCACGATTATAGCCATCAGTCGACGAGGGAAGATCCTCGAATGATGGCTTTCTTTGATTCTCTAGTGCAACGTGAAATCGAGGGATGGAGTTCTGGAGACGTTACAGCTCCACAAACTCCAAGTGATACCGACAATTTAAATGCGAGAAACTCTCAAAATGGGACAGATTCTGATGGTAAGTTATTCTTGTATTTAACAAGGACTGAGAAAATTTTCTGAAAGCTTAGAAACTTGAAACTAATATTAATTTGAATTATCTAACAGATTCGTTGGATCTGTCATCTGATCGACAATTAATGCTAACTATTCTGGGACCGTCAGTGAATTCTCGAAATTCTTCGGCTGGAATGGCACCAGAGAGACCTTCAGGGTCACCAAACCGTATAACCCGTCTCATAGCAAATCGTAGAACAAAACTGATGAGACTGGCAGGAATGGATATATCAGAGACAAGCACACGCAACACTTCTACCACTCCCACCACTGTCAACAATACAAATGGACTTAATGGTGAACCCAGTTGCGCCTCGGAAACAGGAACTGAAAGCTCAAAAACAAAAATCAAATCAAAATCAAAGCTTAAAGGTGCCAAGAGAAAACTGAGCAAAACCCCCTCCAGAAGCAGCAGAACTAGAAAAAGATCTACGGCTGTCGAATCTCAGACTGAAGAGCAAGCAGATGCAACCCAACCAAGTACAAGTTCCGGTGTTATTTCACGAAGATCGAGATATACTTCAACTCCTGTTAATTGCAACGCGAGACATTCTAGTAGCAGCAGTTCAGAGGATAATGATGTCGAGAATTCTGTAAAGAGGAAAAACCTTAAAACTGATTCAGACAGTTCGTCGAAAACCCACAAAAGAAAACACAGGAAGTGTAAAAATAATGTTATGCTAAAAATAATGAGTGGAAAGAGCTGCAGAAAAAAACAGAAAGTCGAAAATGATACCGATGAAGAATGGTGGGAGGATGTTACGAATGGTAAATCAAAAATTTCTTAATTTTAATTTAAAAACCGAATAATTCAGAATAGAAATTAATCAAATTGTATCAATTTAGGTTCCAGACCCGAAACCGCCGAAATTCAAGAGACGCCGGTGAAAAGAACCAACAGGATGCCTCCAACTTCAGACAGTGGTATCACTTCGGGAGTATCTACCTCCGAAAAAAGTCGAGCTTCGGTTCAGCACAATGGGAAAGATGTCGATAGTTCAGATCACGAACAGAATTTAAAAAATCTCGTGTCCTTTATGAAGAAAGTGGACGCTACAAAACGCAGTTACCGTAAACGCACGCAGTCAGTCACGTCCGATTCTTCCGACTAGAATCTCCTTATTCTAAGCCGTGAATCTCGTTCCCTTTTTGTAAATAATGAATCTGTGATTCCTCGAAGTATATTTTTATAACACTAAGTTTAACCCCGTGAAGTCAATCGACTTTTCTATCTTTTCGTTTCTTCTTTCGTTTTTCGAGTTCGTCTTTCATTCATCGTACCAATCCCGACTGCGTACCCATTCGTACGATTAAGCAACAAATACATATTGATAAAACTTGATCATGGAATTGATAACATCGCTTTCTATATCGATTCGCTTCAAGTAAAAGTGCAAGTCCGAATTAGTATTAATAGTAACTACGAAGAACTGAATTAATCGAATTTCATGTAGTGATTCAAGTGATTTTAAGTGGACTAATTGATGTATTCTTGATCTATACGCGCGCCATGGGAAAGTAGTGATGCATTGGTACATATATTTACTACGCTTTTTTTATAAAAACATTTATGACTTTTGCGTTCATCCATCCTACAGTAATCGTTAATAATAAATAAACTCTAACATATACTTGTCATTTTCTTTTCTTACAAGATCTTCCCTTCTTTAAATCTCGCGAATTTATACAATGCAAATTAAGTGAAACTTTCAACATCTCCTAATCTACGAGCAAATTGACGTCACCGTGATTTCTTAACACCACATCCTTCCTGTGATCCTGAAATCTTCTTTGTATGCATAATTAGTCATTAGTAGCCTGTTCTACACTATTGTTATTTTCTCTTCTCTTTCCTTATCAACTGTCTCTTGTGATGAGTGGGATGAGTGGCTCTGCGACTTTAATGCGACAAGTGTCTCAACATTTACTATTTAAATGTGAATTAAGTGTAAAAAATTCAGTTTAAACGTTTAGGAAATAATAATTTTCTAGTAGAATCAACAGATTTTGAAAGCTTATTTATGATGTGTGTTTTCTTTATCTTCTGGTGCATAGCGAGTTCATTAGCCTATAATATCGACGTAGAAAATGCGCAGATTTTTAAGGATCCTAAGGAGGAAACAGTGAACGAGAGGAAAAGTTATTTTGGATTTTCAGTGGCTTTGTATGTAGATTCGAATAATTGGGAAAACTCATTAATACTTGTGGGAGCTCCGAGGGCAAATGTCAGTTTAATGAAAACGGTCACTGAACCTGGAAGTGTCTTTAAATGTCCTATTGGGGTGGATGGATCCTGCAAAGAGTGGATTTTGGATCCTACTGAATCTAACAATCAATTGAAGGATAATGCTTGGACGGGAGCTACTATCGCTATTAAAAATGGAACAAATCCCACAGTTGTGGTATTTCACTATTCGCTTAATTAATATTAATTCTGGTTAATTTGAAATTACTGTAACCCATGAATAATTTTATTTTATACAGGTTTGTGCTCCTCGTTGGAAAATGAAGTTAGGCCAAAAGGGAAGGATTCCCGTCTGGTACATGAATGGAATTTGCTACAGAACTAGAGCGAATGATTCATTTTTATTCGAACGTCCAATCAACGGAATATCAAAAAGCAAAATTGCACCATTTTCCTTTCCATCGACAGACTATCAGATTAGAAAGCTTGATGGAAACAACTTTTATTCTTACTTTTTTGGAATGAGTCAAGCAGGTTTTTCATTACACATGGTTCCGAATAAAGAGGATTTGGCATTAGGCAGTCCTGGTATTTTAAACTGGAAAGGAGCGCCGCTTTTGGTTGAAGTGGAGGAAAGATCTCCGGTAAGAGAAGAAATAATTTACAAAAACATAGGGAGATATTATGTTTCATATTTTCATCTCTATGATACCATTGACGCTATTGAAGAAGAATCTTCTATCAAATATAGCGATTATTTTGGTAGGTATCTTTCCTCCGCAAGATAAAAGAATTGGTCTATGTTTCCAACTTTTAAATTAAAATATTTTTATAGGATATTCAGTGAGTTCAGGATGTTATTTTCGAGAAAGAGAACGCTGGTTTTCGTCTGGATTGCCTAGGGGTGACAATTTAAACGGCAGAGTCTTAATTTTTTCACATCGAAACAAGACTCTTAATACTCCTTTTTTTATAAAAAATACTTTAAATGGAGAACAACTTGGGGAATACTTTGGATCTACTTTGACATCCTGTGATTTAAATAACGATGGTAGAGACGATTTAGTTGTTGGTGCTCCATTGTGGACAAATGTGATGGAAGAAGGTCGAGTTTACGTATTTAGCAAGAAAGGAGACGATGTAAGTAAAATTGTAATTTGTAGTAATTAATATTAAAAAAACCATTTTTAATGACATTTTTAAAATTTTTAAATCTGAATCTAATTGCTAAAACTGAATTTTTAGGACTACCTTGAAGCTCAATATATTCATGGAGAATCTGTAAAAGGAAGATTTGGATCAGCAATATCTTGCATCGGAGATATTGATTACGATAATTATGGAGATATTGCAATTGGAGCCCCTTATGAAAATAATCATGGTGCCGTATACATTTACAGAGGAAGTAAAGACGGTTTACAACTAAGTCAAAAAATATTGGGCTCTGAAATTTCTCCCTCGCTTCAAGGGTTTGGAATTTCAATTTCTGAAGCTCGAGACATCGACGGAAATGAATATCCTGATATTGCAGTCGGGGCTTATTTATCTGATCAAGTAGTTCTTTTTCGTTCTCAGCCTGTTGTTACTTTAAGAGTATCAAGAATTAATCCTATCGCTGCAACGAAATTGCTAAGAAATTCTACTTTTTTTATTGCTGAGGCTTGTTTTTATTATACTGGTATATATGTACCCGAAAATCTGAGTAAGTGTCGAGAATTTAAATGAAGTGATTTATTATATCTAGGATATTCAACTTTAAGTTATTAATTTTTCAGATATAACGTTACTGTTGAAAATTGATGGAATTTTTGGAAGAGCTAGACTTTCAAAAGAAGCAAATAATGCAACGATTTATGAACTTCCAAGAACTTTGAGAAAGGAAATCGAGTCGTGTGACAACTTCAAAATATATCTTAACGTAAAATCCAATTTTTAATTATTTTTGCACAAAATTAACATACATATTCTTTAAAAAGTTGGATTTATCATTACAGACCAAGATTCAGAACTTTATAGATCCAATAGAAGTATCAGTATCATTAACTTTGGAGACCCCTTCGCAGATTAACGAGACTACTAACAAAAATCAATTTTGCAAAACTTGCCCTGTGATAGACAAAGAAAATTCTAAAACGGAAGATTTTATGCCACTGCCATTTACTGTGGATTGTGGATCTGATGACATTTGTACTTCCAAGTTAGATATTTCGATTTCGAGTGATTTGCAAAATAATAGTTTTGTCCTTGGATCTCGAAATACTTTTGCAGTATTTGTGAATATTTCGAATCACGGTGAACATGCTTATCAAACTGAGGTTCGAATACAAATTTCAGAGCCTCTAGTTTTGGCAAGTGTTCCACCAGAATGTAGTGAAAATTCAATGGAAATGTATGGAATTCAAGGAGCAATTGAAGTGATATGTAGTGTTGGAAATCCTCTAGAAGAGAGCGTAAGATTTAAAAATTTTCTTCGATTTTATATTTTTATTTAACAACATTTTTTTTAAATCGCGATTTTTGTTGTTCTTATAGAATACAATAAAATTAGAATTGGCCACAAGTGGATTAAAATGCGACAGTAATTATACAGAACTCGAAGCTACTGTTTGGACTCAAAGTGTAAACTTAAATCAAAATAACAGTTACAAAATGCCGATTCATTTTACCATCGACTTAGATATGTTTTTATTAGGGTACGTCTACTATAATTAAATGGAATTTCCTATTGATTCTAAGTATTAAAATCTGATATAAAAATTTCTTGAATTTTTAGGAAATCACCCGAAGATTTGTATTCATACTCGAAAGATGAAGCTAGTGCAAAAAATAGAATATTCGAACACCTCTACGAAGTCCAACAATTCGGTTCTTGTTCATTGGAAGAAGTCATAGTGGCCCTAAGAATTCCTTCTTTTCTAAAAGAAGACGAAAATAATATTGAAATCGCAAAAGTCATTCAAATTATCGGATTCGTAAATGATCAGGAGATTCTTTGCTACGACTCAAACAAAGAAAAATTAATTTCATTCGAGGAAACTAATTCCGTAAATGATGCTGATTTAGAAAAACAACAACCAATTGCAGTTTTCGAAACGTTTAAAATGACAGAACATCCTTTACAATACATTCCACCCGAAAATAGAAGTTTATATATTAATTGTTCGAACCCAATAATTCATTGCATAAAACTAATCTGCAAATTCGATGAACTTTCAAATTCATCAAATACAAAAATTCTCTTGAAGCTGGAATTGCAATCGTCGATTTTTCAATGTAAGGAATCTACTAATCTAATTCGAAATAGATATTCTCGCTAAATTTAAGAAAGAAAATTTGTTTTCAGCAACCAAAATGGAGGGAAAAGACATTCTATTTTTCGTTTCGGAAGGTGCAATGATGGTCACAAAGTCCGAGGGATTTGTGAACGCAATTGAAACAAAAACTAATGTAACTTTTGTGGGAACGACATTTTTGGGATCGCCTATTGAACAAAAGATCGCCCTTTGGATTTTAATATTATCAACTCTCTTAGGAATTCTTCTACTGACTTTTCTAATTCTAATATTAACAAAAACAGGCTTTTTCACCAGAAATCGAAGAAAACAACTCCGAGCTTTAAAAGCCGATTCAAAAGTAAGTTACTCTTTAAAATAAAAATTTGGATTAAAATCAAAATCTTCCCTAGTAATTTAATTCACGAATTGTATTCCTCTCACAGAGAAAAAGGAGACCAGTAACAGAAGCGACTTCATCGAGAACAGCCTTAGACCAAGATTACTAATTAAAAAAGCTTCATTCACATAAATTAATTTATTATTTTTCTTTAAAAGCAATCATGTATACAACTGGGAAGCGTTAGTGGTGCACCGAGACGTAAAAGTTCGACGTCTCAAAAAATGAATAAAAAAAAATGAGATTCTCGATAATCAAATCAATTCTATAAACATAAAACTATTTCATTCGATGTTTCTGCTTCTCTTAATCTTAAAAATATTATACTGTAAAAATTGCTGCCTTGGATCGTAGATCGAAAAATGTCTTAATTAAAGTTCAATAAAATTTATCTTACAATACAATGGAAATATATGTATGTGAGATTCTCTTTGTACTTGAAAAAAATTCCTACGTCCAACTAGAGCTGTAAGGCCTTTTTCGAACATCGAATCAAATTCGCTGTCTTAATATATTTTCGCATTGTGCATACATACTATTTTATTTCTTGATTTAACAGTATTAATCTAAAAATATTAACAATTCTCCGTTTAAAACGTTGTCATGCTTCTTAATGTGGAAAAAGAGATTCAGAGAACATTTTAATGTGCGTCTGCTGAGAATTATTTCAATTTAATATTTAAGACACGTTTAAGTTAATCTCGAAGTTAATCCTCATCATCTCCAAGGCCTAAACCTTTGGAAATTTCAGCAGCGGATAATTTCCCACCTCCTGAAGCGGGGGGGCTAGGTGACCTTGGAGAAGGTTGTGGAGGTGCTGAGTCTTGATGTCTTCCGAAATCTTGAGGCGGTGGTGCATAAGAGGGACGATCATCATTATGATGAGATTGCTGCGCAAATTATTTATAATTACAAAAACTACCTAGGTTCAAATTTGTATAGCTGGAATTTTAGTGGAAAGTCAAAGAGAAAGAATATATTATACATTTTAGAAAAGCTAGACACGTATTTGGAAATCTGAGGCCTCTGTATAATACATCCAAGAAAGTTTTTTCCCCAAAATCTTTCATTTTCAAGTCTTACAAATTTCTATCATACCTCTTCTAATGCAGATTGCACTTCTCGCAAGAAAGCATCGACCTAGTGAAGATAAAGACACCAAAGCTCTAAGAGTTAATAGGAAAAGATTACAAAGCATTAATCTTCTAAGCAGAATTGCAAAAGCAGACTTGTAAAAACACAATACAAAAAAAAAAATAAATTCATTGCTCAGAAAATATATTTCACAAAAATATATCACAGATTAAAAAATGTTTTTGTACAATAATAACAAATATGAATCCTTGAAGGTAACAAAATAAATATCCATAGTTTTAAAAAATATAAATAAATAGTCTTGAAAAAAAGTCACTTATAGTAATGTATTACACATGCAATCAAAATACTGGTCTGTAAGGAAAAGTATGTAAAATAAAGCTATTAGCTGTTATAAGCAAAGCGACCATGGTAAGGAAGCGCCACTCTTCACTTATGACAAGGACATTGTGGCGAACTTGCCATTTTTTTTTTTCTACTTACGTCTTTGCGTTTCGAAAATCCATCGATGGCTGAACTAAGTAAGCTGGAGCCAAGAGCTGAGCCCAAATTTGATAAGAGGTCAGAACCTTGGGAGCCTTGGGCTCCTGCAGGATATCCTCCTCCTTGATGATAACCATCGTAGCCTCCGGAGGGTTGATAGGCAGGCTGCTGATGACCTCCTCCAAGAACATTTCCTAAAATTGAACCTAATCCTCCCAGAGAATCTGATTGTGGTGGTGGTGGTGGTGGTTGATAATGAGCTCCTCCACCTCCGCCTCCTCCTCCTAAAAGAAAAATAAAAAATGTAATATTACTCTAAAGAATAGAAAAGTTCATTTATAAAGTTTTGATGAATCTGAAAGCTATTCTTTGGAGAAGTCCGTGATCTACTGACTTTTGATAAGGTCCTTGAAGATAATGAGAGATTTCTCGGATGATGTAACGCAATTGCGTGTCTCAGCATTCCTATCATCTTTGTAATTATTATTTATTATATATCTTACTAATTAATTCCGTTCTTTTCATAAAATCCCTTAAATTCGAAAAATCCTTTCCTGATAATTTTTCAAAATTTGATGTAATCAAATGTACAAAGATAACCTACCAAGAGCTCCCAGAATAGATCCCAACATTCCCCCTTCTTGAGGTGGATATCCAGCTGACTGTGGTCTAGTGCCTCCTCCTCCAGATAAAGCATTAGCAGCCAAACTACTCGCAAGAGCGGCACCGATGGAACCCAAATTTAAACCCTCTGTCTGGGATTTGGAAGAATCTGTTTTCTCGTGATCGTCATGCTCAGCGTCCTTATTTTGTTCCTTTCTCTTCTGCAAAGTAAACCAGAATTAAAAGACGAGAAGAATGTAAAATTGAATAAAAAAAAAGTGTATAAATCGAATTTAAAATAACGTAGAATCACTCGCAAAACAAATTCTTTCCTTGGAAAATTTATGAGATGAGTCTGCTTCCTGAGAATCGATAAATTCAGTCTCGGGAATAGAAAATAAATAGATGAAAGTGGTATAATTAGGGGTGATTAAGAGGGGGACTTTGGGATATTAAGAATTCAGAGTGGGATGAGTTTCTGGAAACGAGACTGAATATCGAAAGTGGTTTAAACATTATTTTTAAAAACATTGAAGTGGGAGTTATTTATTTACGTTGTAAGCGTGCATTGCTGCTGCTACACCTCCTGCAGCGACCAATCCTCCGAGGGCGAGACCCATTTTGTCTAAACAACCCCCGAAAGCATCTTCCTCTTCTGCCTTTTGGTGACCAGGTTGGTAGCCATAAGCCCGAGGATCTCCTTGTGGTGGACCATAAGCATTTGGTGGTGGTCCATAAGCATTCGGTGGTGGCCCATATCCTCCAGGAGGAAATCCATGAGGAACGCCATTTGGTGCCGAAGGATCCAAGTTGGGATATAAAGAACCGGGTTCTAAAGTGGAATTTAATTTTCAATTATTTAAGTACGGAAAAAGTATGTAAATAGAGCGAAAAGATATTTAATAAAATAAATACCAAATAATATTTTTTTAATAAAATGAAGAAAGCGAATTGTGTGGTTAATTACTTTGTGGGCCAAAATCTGCAGGTGGCAGATCAGGAACAACAGCAGGAGCAGCTCTGGATCTTTGTTGGTCTGGAAGCGTTTCATAGAAGATGGAAGAAATTTCAACATCTCCGTCAATCGTGAGATGAGTAACTTTTTGGAAAGGAAGTCTGTGATTGAAATCCGTATAATGCCTTCCGTTAATTGCAATTTTGTAGCAATCGAACTTGCAGAGGACGATGATTTCAAAATTTTCACCGGGCCGAATCAAGATTGGACCTCCGTTTTCTTCCTCGCCCCAATTCATGGATTGAATGTGATTCCTGGTGATGAATCCATCGGTAAAACGAGGAGAAATGTGTATCGCAATGTCGTCTCTGGGATTCAAGTTTGGCCCCAGCTGGTAATTCACAGCAAAGCGCACTGCATCTGGTGGAGCCTTTCCCTGGATTTTGACCATTTTTCCAGGGAAAAGCCCTCCTTCAACATCACCAACATACGGAATATCCTGCGAAATAAATCATTCTTATGATTACTAAAATAAAATTGCAATTCAAATTGTACTCAGTAAGATACTCTAAGAGATAGAAAATCCAAATGAAATTTTAAGAATCAAAAGTCAATAACTGAAAAATAAACTCTGCAACTCAAAAACGAAAATAAACAAAAGTTCACTCGTATTCTTATGAATAAATATTATTGGCAATCAGATAATTCTTATGTTTACTTTCTTGCGAATCGAACTTATTAAACTGCAAATAATTCATTAAAGTAAAAGAAAAATTATAATCAAAAACAAAAATACTCCGGATTATTTTTGGATACGGGTGAATATCATTGCTGTTATAACTGTATAATCGAATAATGAATATTTATAGCCACTGCAGTGCCGACTGCTGCAGATGTTTCTTTTTCTATGGAAATTCGGTTTCAAAATCAAGAAAGAGGAATAAGAATTAAGCAAAAGTGATGAAAGTTTAATCATAGAGTTATTAATACTTACTGGATTATTAACGGTCTGGAAGGACATTTTTCTAGTTTGAGAAGCACTCCGAAAGACGTAATTTTCTATAATCGATTCCAAAATTAGTAAGACTAAAATATAAAATGCTAAGTTTACTGCGCACAAACAACACACCAGGACGACTAGCGCCTTCGGATTTACAATATTACAGACAATTACACCTCACCACATTCACTATTTCACTGCCATCAGGTTTCTATTTACAGCACTGACGTTTTCGGTATAAACTATCGAAGGAATTGAGGAATTCAAGATAGTATAGAGAGAGGGGAGAAGACATGGATTCCATTCCACGTGGAATGTTTCAAAATATAAACTGGAATCATTTTATTCTAAATAAATCCCAAGCGTAGAAAAAAAAAGATGTGTCAGAAAAAGGGAACTGGGTGCTAAAATTACCTCAAAAATTTAAAAAATAGTGTGGAATTTGGAATTTTAGAAAACTGTAGGTGATTTCTGTATACCAGTTGCTGGTACGCGTGGTTTTGATCCAATCTATTTATCCGAAGAGTTCAATAAATTGATTGTAAACAATTGTAAAATAATAAAAAAAATTTTCATTGTTTTAAAAGTAAATGAAAGTATATGTATATAAATAAATCGGTAACAATTTGGATGTTTAACATTTAAGTTATTATGTATTTCTATTTGTACCGAAAAAAATTTGGCTGCACTCAAAAAAATATTTTATGCAACAAAATATGTTTTGTTGGCTGAAAAAAATTTTTGTTGGTTCAACAAAACGTTTTCTTGACCCAACAAAAGTTTTGTTGAGCCAACAAAAAAATGTTGTTGCACAAATATTACCAACAAAATTATTTTGTTTTCCGGACCAGTGTGCATGTACCGAAATTTCGATACAAATACCCGATTCTGATCAAAATTCCATTTTCGATATTTCTACTAAAAAAATTCAACTATTCGTATGGAAATTTCAGCTACTCATGGGTCACAATCCTAAATTTAAGGGATTTGAAGTGTTCAGAGAGTTGCCTATATTTAGGCGATGGGAGACAGTATAAATCGTTAGTAGATAGGAAATTGATGAAAAATCCGATAAAGAAGATAATTTCAGTATAATAATTTGTAGTACATGTTTAAAAATTATTTGAAATCCCTTTAATCACTTAAATAACTCTAGATAGGATATAACCAGATCCATGCGAAATTTCGTTCTATTCTTGGAAAGTAGAATTACCACGATAATGTTCTATTAAGGCGAAGCGAAGAGACGGACGATTAATTAACAAGCCGATTAAAGAAGTCAACACGTGTTATATCCGCCTACAGTAATTGATGCTCTTGTAAGAACATTGGTACTTTCAACCTTTTGTCTAATTCTAAACTTTATGGCCTCAATTTTCAGAAACGATTAATTTAAAAATGAGTTGGTAAACGTTTGTTTTCGAAAACAAAAAGAAGAATAATGATATTGAATTTATGATTGAAAATAGAATATAAGAGATGAATATAAAAAAAGATGGATATGATATCACATCGAGAGACTTATTGTCTCATCCCCAAAGGCTCAAGAAGATTGAGGGAGTGTCGATTGAACTGCAAGTAGCAATCACACGTCACGTCGACTATCAGCGTCAGGACATCCACAACATACAGGGTGTGAAACAATAAAAAGTATTTGGAGCGTGTAAAGGCTAGGCACTGACACACCTCTGATTTTATACGGATAGACGAAATGTATGGAATCACTTCTATGCTAATACATTGTATGTATTAGCTAATACATACAATGTTAAATATTTTAATAGATCACGTGCATCAACGCGTACGACTTTTAATCGTAAAACAACTAAAGCGGGTTTGTCAATTCTTTTTAAGGAGAACAGCTGCTCTGACGGAAGATAAAAATTCCACTTCTACTTAGAAATAAATGCTAATTAAATAGAGATATATGCGGGTAAACGTTCCTGGGTGTTTTAAGCCTGAAAAATAAAATCTAAATCTTTCGTTATCGAGAATCGAAAATATCAAAAACATGCAAACTTCATGTTTTTCGTTGTTTTAAAAAATAATTGAAAGGTCCGTCTTGGGTGATCCACCGTGTATAAAACAAGGACTCTCGTCGCAGGATCAATAGGTAACTACGTAACGTAACCAGACCCTTCTTCGCAAGGCCTTCAATGCGTCTTACTTGTCCCCTTAGTTCCTACTTCCAATAATCTCCAGACATACTCATGGTGTTTCGTACGTTCAAATAATACATATGAGCTCGTGATTCACGTTCAAGGGATGTCAGCTGCTGCTGAATGGTAAGAACTAAGAGCCTGCATTGCATGCCATGGCTCAAATGGGTATACCGGATGAATAGGACAGAGATTCAGAAAGTGACCGTCGGTTTACTTTATGGAAAAGGTTACTAAAAAAGGAGCATAAAAGCGTATCAGACTCTCTCTCTTTTTAAGCTATTTTACTTCCAAAACCTCCAGAAAACCTGATATTCTTTTGTCGATCACGCGAATAAAGAAACATAGGCCCCACTCAAAATGGTGCTTCTGTATTTATATCAAAGGAAAATTGACACGTGTTGGAATTTCTGATGTAAGGCGCGGTATCTGAGGTTCTTTTCAAGTCCTTTTATCAAATTATATAGGGTACTAGCAATAGACAATTGATATAATATTTAAATATAAAGAGATAGAAAATAAATGACTTTAATTTGAAATTGAAAAATAAGAAAAACAAAAGCATCACTGTATAAGATTATTATATGCAGTATTCTATTTTTAAAGTATTTTTCAATTTGTATAGATAATTATACACTATCTGCATTCTATTTTCCGCAAGTAAGGAAAATATTATAGCGCGTTCTACTTCATTGCCATCAATTCATTATCGCATGTTATTACAGAAGCAAGGACTAATACTAATCAAGAAAGAGTGCCGCTACTGTGGAAAAGTGTTTCTCTTTATACACGTCCTATTATGAGAGCCGATTGTTTACGTTTTCAAGTTAAATACATCATTGGCGAGTGTTCGATGTGTGTTTCTTTAGAGTCTAGGAAAAGCCGGTCGTAAGAAGACGTAACAATGGTGCAATATGAATTTATTGCACGTACATAGATGTACGCGAAACGACATACAACAATAAGGTGTCGTGCATCGATTGCCTGACGAGTAGAAACAAATCCGTATTACCGTCTGACGAACAATGCGATAATTCAATCTTGTCGTAAAATTCGCGAGAGAATTCTGTTTTGACTGGGAGCTTCCTCTCAGAGGAATAAAAATTTAAATTTAAATTATCTCCGTGGAAAGGAAGTGGTTCTGTATAATATTAACATACATATCATTTTTACGAAAACATCTTTAATTAGTTATAATTTCACGGTTTTTAAGAATGCTAGATTCTCGTTTTTTTAATTGAAAAACCCCTGTAAAAGAAAAATGAAATTCCTTTGAAAAAACGAATTTTCTGACAAGTCTACTCTTCTAAATTCAAATGATAACGCTGGTGCGAATGTTATGGAATGATGGTGGGGTAAAACTCTTAGTGAAGTCTTTTCAGCCATGTTTTCAGCCCTCACTCGCAGTAGAGCCAAGTAGAGCGCAGACTGCAGTCTTCGATGGTTGCGGGTATTACGCGACGCTTTGATTTGATGACAGAAATTGTTCGGCATTCTGTAGATTACGTAAAAAATAAAGCGCTCCAAATTAAATAAACTCGGTCTAAAACTCAGTCATCCCTAGTCGACATACAAAACATTGCGTGCCATATTCTATGTCAGTAATTTCTCAATTTTTCGTTGTACAATAGCGAATTTGCAAATTGCAACCGACAACAAACTACCTTTTTCGTGTGCTATTTGATTATTATTGGAGGAAAACATAAAAACGAGTGATATGGGATTATAGTTATAATGTGACTGAAAAATGAAAGTGATAGATGCTGTGATATGAAAATTTATGGAAATAAGTGTTTAATTTATAAGATGCCGGTAAGAGATACTTATTTTATACATAAAACGTTACTGTATATATTGAAGTATATTTTTTACGAACTGAACTACCACGGTGCTACAAAACAAAATTGAATGAATTTTCCAGGTGACCTTGTGCATAGGTTGTGAGTCTGGTCGAGTACAACACAAAATCATGTTCAAAATTTTCCAACACCCTTCAATTTTTAATTCAATGTTAAAAACCGTTTTTGGGTGACTTTGCGCACTATTAAATTAACAATTCAGTTATTTTTCGATCGATTGTGGATTTTGAAACGGTTTTAGAGAGGGAAAAAATAATACTTTTAAAATATAATATCAATTTTTAGATTTCTCTCATCCTTTTAGAAAATAAAATATAGTTTGAAAAGGGAAGTAAAATAATCCGGACCAAGATTCAAAATGTTGCTTCACAAAAGAATGCATCAGAAGTTATGCTTTTGTGAGGTCGTGATCTATCGATAACGTGGATTGATAACTTCTTTTGCCTCGAGATCGCATTTTAAAAGAGAAGAAAGAGAAAAAGTGTTGTCAACCTAGAGCAGTTCAAAGAGCGGAGAGATAAAAGCTCTGCGTCCAAATTGTACAAATCTCAATACGAAATAACCAAATATCTTTCAGTCTTGTGAAGATTAAAGACTCGAGATCAGAACATCTCATATATTACTATTATAGTAATACATGCTCTTGATGTGAACTGTGAACCATCTTCTTGAGGAATTTAATTCGTGTATAATCGGTAAATTTAGTGCCTTAAAATGTCCATTATTTCAGAGGAAAGCGAGAATTACGTGACGTAATAACTAAAGTGGATAAAATACATCCGCTTTCTTTTTGATCTGCCTTAATTAGGTCTTTTTCAACTGTGCCACAAAATACTGTATACAAAACACGAAAAATGGAACACTTCAATTTAAAAAATACGTTTTTTTAATTTCAAGCCGCTTAATAAATTTATTTCAATGTATTTATCGAATAATCCGCTCTAATAATTTTATGAAATAAGCCAACAAACAAATGAAATTCATTTTAACTGATCTAAAATTCTAAACCAATTATTGCAACTCTAGAGATAGAGTTTCGGTCTTTCCGGGTGACGTCTTTAATTGAACTTAATTACCGATCGTTTTTCTTGTTAAACCCTGAGTCACGGTATCTGAAGTACTTTATGTCCAAATAATTTTATTCCCACGTGTCGATCCCATAAGGGGGATAAAAAATTATGACCAGCATTTTACGGGAGGAAATAAGATTTATATGGGCGTTTCATAATAAAGTAAATAGAAACAAATGGTTCTTCTTTCTTTTATGAAAAGTGCAGTGCATTCAAAAGAAATTCTAAAGAAATAAAGAAAAGGCTATATAATACTTAACTGTTGAATAAACAGTTACATTATTTTACTGCGCAACAGGTACATATTAAAATCAATTAACGCTTTACTCTCTATTAACAAAACCAATTGATATGTAATAGAGAATGGTAAAATCTCATCAGCAAATGCAACTTTTATTTTCGTTAGTAAAGTGCACTGAGAGCACGTATTGCGTTCTTTCGTGACTCTATAGCCATAAGGGGATGTCGAATTAAGTATAGAGGGTGGCCAAATCGGGGGGATGAATCACCCCTCGAAATGAAGCGAATATTGTACTCGATCGATATCAAAACCTTGCACGTGGAGACTCGTTGCGTGCTTCTCCGAATGAGAAATCAGGAGTCATAATATCAGGAATATAAGAATATTATAAGAATATAAAAATGGGTGAATCTAAGGTAAATATGTAAGCTAAACCCTTGCGGTCTTGTGCAAATAGGGGCTGAATCCCGAGCAAGTGATGAAGTGAAAAGGGTTGAGGATGTCGAAGAAGAGGCGCTAGCATGTTCCCTTGTGACACTTGGACGATCCTTGCTCTGACTTTGATTCTTGGCAACTTAGAAGCTGTTTCTGTTGTGGACCCTCACCTTAATGATGAATATGCACTCGAGCACCAGGTCACTTATGAGGATGCCATCAGCCAAGCAAGGAACCTCAAGCTTTATCCGGGTAATTTATATTTTTAAAAAACTAGAATGTCATAAGCGCGATTTTGGTTGTTTTTAATTTTGCAATTCTTATCATTTTCAACATAATTCAAAATGCATTCTACATTACACAGATTAGTATTACGGCTTCATTAGATTCGGGAATGCCTTAAGATTCAAAAAGTTTTTGCATTGATAGTTTTTAAAATGTGTAAAAATAGGAGAAATGACAGTTCTCAATTTTGAGATCGCGACACTGTTAAATGACTTTGTACCGTTCTTTCTGCCTCCCTGGACAGTTGGCAAGGACAGAAAAGGTATGATTATACACACAATCACACATAGACAACAATATTTGCTAAGACGACGAGCGTCACGTTTAAAATCTGCAACTTTTGAAAGAACTCCTTGTCTCTTAAACAAACTTTCCTTGCGCACCTGAAGATTAGAGAAGATACGTTAGATTCTTTCTGTTTGCAAATTGATTTTAAAAAATCGATTTCTGATAGACTAATCTTATACCAAGAAAATTATTATTTTATTTTTTACTTTCTGTAAAAGTATAGGCATGACTAACAAAACATATTATAGAAGAAACGGTTGAGATTGGATGTTTTCTACACAAAACGAGTTATGAGCTTTGTCATAAATTTTAAAGAATCCTTTTTGTTGTTATAATAATATTAACAAAACTGGAGGAGACAAATGTGAAAGAAAAGAAGATTTAAAAGGAGTTTCTTTTACACGTTGCATCCCGCAGAGTTGCGTAAAGCCAAGAAACTAATTGATGTAAATGGTATGCATGACCGTCGGATTTATGCAATTGCCATGTGGATTAATAAACGTTCTGTCGATCGAGAATATAATGAAAACGTAACTTTTAATTGAAAAGCACGTGCAGGTAGAACAAGTGTGCCACCTGTCCTTTTTTATTATGTCTGCTCTCTAAATTTGAATCAGTAAAAAATAACTGATTCTAGTATCCATACCTATTCCTCATTCTTTGTATCATCTATAAGAACAGTAAACTATACACACAGAGAAACCTTAATTAAAAATTACGAATAGTAATACCCATCATTAAAGCAAAAATCTGCAGATTTACCGGATGTTAAATTGTCGAATACTAATTTTTTACTCAATATAATTGAACTAATTACTCTTATTCATTTTCAAAGTCTGTGATTAATGTAATCATTTAGAATTATTTATATTTATATATCTATATTGATTTTTAATCAATATTTTTTTCGCAGGACCCATTCCCGGTTGCAAGCCTTGTACTCGACAGGAGATGACATATTGTAAAGATGGCAGCGTCATAGCTGATCATTGTTGCTGCGAAGGCAGCTACAATGGTAAGTTAAGTAAAATAATAAAAATGAAAAAAAAGACAAAATTCAATTTTTAAGCTTAAAAAAAAATTAATAGGCAGTTCTCAATTAAAAAATAGTAAATTTTAATCATATGTCTGAATTCTGGAATAATATAAAGGTATAATAAAATGGAGACTAATTTCACTGCAACGAAATCAATCTTATGAACCTTATTTCTTGATTACTTGTACGCTAAAAACGGAAACTCGAGGTGTCAATCCATGCGTAAAGTATCAAACCAGATAAAAAATTAACGGACGATTGCACATGGGTTTACGGCCAATGCCGTTTCAAATCACCGTATAATGCTTTTCTATCACACTTGATATAGGTTGCTGGAGCGAAAGTTAGAAACAGGCATTGTTTTTTGAAACTATTGATGCCAGATAAACGTAAAAAGGGATTGAGTCACGTTGGGTGTGTATTTTTGGTGTTTTTAAAAGAAATCTAATTTAACGTTTTTTCATCAAATTCATAGATTGAAGTACATGCAATAAAATTCTACAAATAAGAAACAAGTCATTTTACATAAGAGTACTTTTTATATGCACGCTTTTTTTCTTAATCAGAGGTCACTTCTTTAACATTTTAAATTATTTTACGTTTTATTTATCAAAAATAATGTATTTCCCCAATTTCCTCTCGAATTCTATTTTCTTTTTCATATAAGAGAGACTTGAAGAAAATGTAACTAGTTCAGCCAGGTTTTGAAACCATAAAGCATAATAGAAGCTTAAAAATACGTTGAACATTATAGGCTTCTATACCTTGGATTATAGGGGACGCAGAATGAATAATTCGGTTGAGAACAGTGACGCAAGAAGTTTTGATTAGCCCCCTCTTCTTTCAATTTAAACAATTTTATGATAATCATGAAAAATAAGTACAGAAGGACGTAAACTTTTATGTATAAATTATAACTTTTATATCCGGAGTTAATATAATAATTGTAGAAAGATTATTTAATTTTCTGAGAAAAACAGTGAAAAATAAAAAAAATATATTTTTAAAACCATACATATTATTTAATTACTTTTTTAATCACGAAAATCGATTGGTTTATTACTTTGAGTACATAATAGAAATTTTCATTTAACTTTCACAACTTCCGAGTTCTCTATTTTCAAATATTTTCCTTTTATACTTCGACGTAATTTCAACCCTTCTAATCATTTTTCAACTCGAAAACACAATCTAAATCCGCTCCTGGTTGAAGCGATCGATGCAAGTTGCTATATATATGTGCAATAGAGAAACGTGATGTGAGAATTGATAGATAAACTGTTTCCATAAAAATATATTTCTCAATTCTTTTTTTCTTTTCAAATTGGATCATTTCAAGAACTTTTCTTTAAAATTGAAATACAAATCTATACAAAATATTAATAATTGTGTGAATAAATGTTAAAAAATATTTTTCAATCCAATGATGCGTTATTTAGTTTCAATTTAGTTGTTCAATTGTCTAGTAGCATGATAATTTTCTAATTGTTATTCTGAGCTGAAACGGAAGGGCAATCACCTGTTCAGGAAACTATATAGTTCGCATTGCAAGCTGTCTTTTTTTCACTCAAGTATGTAAGATGCGTGCACACGTGCATTTCTTGCAATTTCTTAGTTAGATATAGAAGTGACAGATAGTGCAATGTATGATTCACGAATGAATGATTCAAAAAATGTTTATACAAGATTTTTGCAAATGCGGCTTTTTTTACTGATTGCCGGTCATCTAACTCGATTAAAAGATTAAATGTCTTAAGAATTTCAGTTTATTGTGCAGAAATTGTTGCTCAAATTAAATTAAATTTAAAAATATTTAGAGACAGAATTCATTTCAATAAAAGGTTTATCACACTAATTGTCTCATCGTTTACGCTATTTTCTAAAGAATTATTTACATAAAACTCTTAAGATATTGCACCCCACCTAATAATATTAT
>CAJFCP010000050.1:4266315-4282700 GCA_904066005.1 Synergus itoensis | reverse complement strand
ATTATGTGCATGAATGGCGCCAGTTGGCACCAATAGAGAAACAACTATCTATAAAGTATAATTCCATTACAGACTCATTTTTCTTACTTATGACAAGAAGAATTAAGAATCTTGGAAATTTTTCAGTAAAACTCTGCGTTAACTTCTGAGCTACATACTCTAAAGTTTTAATCAGGAGAATTTAAAATCCTTTGGTATCAATTTATATACGAACTTGTCTTCTTATTGAAGATATTTCAGATACAGTGTATTTCACTAAAGCCCCGAGATAAACAAACCCACAGTTTAGTGAATTAAATGAAAAGATACTGTTTACTTTGTTATGTACATATAATACTTAAGTGAAGGAGAAAATGAGACCTTGTTGTTTACGTTTTCGAAGACTAAAGATTTGAATATGGAATTTGTGAAAGAGCAAGTCTCTCAATAGTGTAAAAGAGATAAGAAGATTTTCAGGATTTATATAGACAACCGGGTTCATAAGGATTTCGGAAGGGGTTATTGCATGTTATTGCCCGATAACATATAATAATAAATTGATAATTTATAGATTGGATCCACGAACAGTCATTACTTCAGATTTGAAAATTGTGATTAATTTGGATTAATGAGGATGCCAAGCAACAGATTTTTAAAAATAATGATTAAGAATTTACAAAAACACCTCTCCATAAATCACAATCGCTAAAAATCCGAGTATTTAAAAAGATAAAAAAAGGCATGCAGGAATTTCTCTTGTTTAGATTAGATTTTTGATTTCTGAGTTCTCAGATTCTGAGGTTGTCTTCCCAAAAAGGTTGACTCGCGTCAACCTCGAAATAATAATCCGAGCTAGGTAAATGCTTAGTAGAACTGTACAGCGAAAACTTTGAGAACCTGAATTCAAATATTTCTAGAATCTATTCTATTCAATGAAATTTATTTCTCTGGAATTTCTATGATATTATCTGTCTGATAAGGTTGACTTAACTATTCTAAACAGTTTTGATAGAGTTGTAAATTAATACCAGAAATCTTTATGCGCATCAATTTTGTCGCAAGATGATCTGATATCAATAGATTGATCCGGATTGACAAAAAAGCAATGGATGATGATCTTCCTTTAAATTGATTTTAATCTCGTGTTTAAAATTGGGAAGAAATAATTTGTCCTGCAGTGTTATCGGCAATCAACGATTGCTATATTGATTAATATTTTTGTAATGCATATATTTATCATACAAAACTATTCGTCTAATAAAATCATAAAAATCTATATTTTAAATGCCAATTTTGCTTTAAATAATAACAAAATGTAAAATTAAGTCGTAAAATGCAAAGCATATGTATTTTGCTATTTGTTTTAAGTACGACTGCACTTGGACTGCAATTAATTATATACCATAAATCAACTATACACAATGTTGCAAACTTGCAAATATACATCAGCATTTTATTAAAAGCACCTTGCTGATATAGTAATTATGTTCAATTTCAATAACAACTCTGAAAAAATTAGCGTGACTTTATAATAATGATTTATCATCTTCTTCCTGATGTCCCATGCATATCGTGAAAGATATTTTTTTCATAACTTAAAATTTTAATCGCTCATCAACAAATATTACATAATTATTAATTTTCATTAATTCTGTTTTCACAAAATTACGTAAATATATCATTGAATACTTAAATTATAGGGATCAAGACCGGAGAATAATCATCTTTTATATCCAGTTATTATACGTAATGAATAATTTACCAATGCATAAGATTATTACAAAACACACGGATAAATGCAACTTAAACGCATATGTCATAGTATAAGTTTGGGTGTGTCATTAATGAATGAATTATAAAATTTGAATTTTGTCGAGTTGTCGATCGAGCCTCTTTTTAAATTGAAAATAATTAAAAAATCTTCAACAGTGTCCTTCGAACACCAATCTCGTGCACATGATGGTCACATTTGAAAATTATATCCGATGGCGTAATTTCGACACGTAATGTGCATCATCGCTTTACAATTTCGTAAAACCGCAATTCAAGCGCCGCTACATTCGCAGAAATCGACCAGTTCATAATTGTATCACAAATCTTTTTATAAGACCGCGCAAGTAAGTGGGCTGTGTAAAATATTACAAAACGGTGCCTGCTGTTATTATTGCGAAACATAAAAATTACTAAAATTCTCCTTTCTTTATTTTACCGTTTCCTATACATATTTATAGATCCACAAGATTTTAAATAGTCGAGTTTTTCTCCCGGCTTCTTTTCAGCACATTTTTTTATTTTCCCAAATAGAAATCAATTTTTGTATTTTTCCTGAATTCCATACAGGATAAAACGTATAAGAAAATCTATAAGATAAAATTTGAAGAATAAAACTATTTACATATATGTGTAATTTGAGTAAATTTTTCTCGAGAGCCAGGTTTAATAAAAGAGTTGTCTTTTGGTAATAAACATAAATTAAAACCAGAATGAACCGGAAACAACTTTTCCACTGACTGGTTATAATTCGCGAAAGTTTGGATATGTGCTTATGTATTGGTTGTCTGCAATCTATGAAAGAATTCTTTTTTTTTTTTTTACAAACCGAGCGAGGTGAAGCCAATCAACACGTGCCGCGGCGCTCCACGTGCATCCAGTAAAACCGGTCAAACCTCTTATTTTGACCAAATTATTTCTTAATCGTAAATCCGACCCAGTTTCTTCGCGAACATGAACACGATCCCAAAATGAAGACCAAATATGACAATTTCCCAATTTAAAATTTATGCATTAAAGGGTCAAAACAATATTACTGGAGATTTATTTTCTTTCTGATAGAAAGATTTTTTAATTACCAACAAATTAATTTGATAGAGTAAAAAAAAAATATCTGCTCTAATTTGGTATTCTTGAACATATGACATTTATCGATACGAATTGATCTTTGTTGACCTATAAATAAATATTAGTAAATTAAGATTTGATAGTTTGACGTGCCGCGAGAGACATAATCTACTCTTTAATTATCACTACTTATTGTATCTTCTCTTTAATGCAAATGATTCACTTAACACTTATTGATTACATTCTGCTATTTTCTGACAATGATTGGCCAGAAAATACATAAATTATCAAATTAAGACTCCTATTACTCAAAGAGCAATTTAGGATAAAAAACCATTTGTTTTTTGAATAAGAATCAAAATTCATGATACGGCCACGTGATTATGTTACATAAGTAATCTATAATTTCATGCAATCTCAAGATAATAATTTTCCTCATTAAAAAATCACAAGAAAAAAATAACGAATATTTCGTGTGAGGGATTGATTTTTAGATTTATTCATGAGAGTAAATTTCTGGAATATTTGGGAGTAAAATTGCTGTTAAAAAATATTCAAACGTTAAATCGGTTTCGTTGCTATATAGGAATTTATTTCATTTATCAAATGTTCATTTAATTTGAAGACAAAAAGGGAACCTCAATGACTTTTAAAACTTATTAAATTTGTTTAAAGTGAATGAAGGCTTAACAGATCTTGTTTTTCTTGTCTACTAGTCACTCAAACATTGTAGATAATATATAAAGAACGATTAATTAGATTATAATCATGATAATCTAAACTGATAATTATATCACTCAGGATAAGTTCGAACCGAATCTACATCGATTAAATCATAGTAAAAGTGTAAAAATTGAGAGCGAGTGCCTCTATCTTGTGTTTAATTATTGACGAAAGACAACGAAAGAGCTTCCACTCAGAAAAAAGTTTATTTGAATCAAACAAACGTTTCTTTGATATAGGGTTAAAGAAAAAATATATTTTAATTAAAAAAAATTTGTTTGAATTAAAATTTGTTTGATTCAAAGAAATTTTTTTTAATATAATTGAAATAAATTTTCTTGAATTCAAGAAAATTTCTTTGAATCAAACAAATTTTGTTTAATTTAATGATATTTTTTCTTTGGCCCTATATCAAAGAATCGTTTGTTTGATTCAAACTTTTTTCTGAGTGTAACGTGATCCACGTGCCAGGAGCAATGTTACATAAAACATGTCCCAGAAAATAAAATATGACGCAAAGGCAATAAAAATACGTACACTCATCCTAGTTCCGATTAGAGTACTTTCGTACACATGTGTCATATAGTGCTTAATCACATATTTATCTAAGGAATTTATGTAATTATATAAAAGTTAATCTTAATTATACGAGTTAAATTTAATTATTCAGTTATTATTTAAATGTAAAAACAAGCATCGTTTTCCAAGTAAATAAGTGCTTTAGATGAAAATAATGATTCTTTTTTCATTTTTTTTTGACACTTACTTTCTACTAGAAAAAAATAATAAATGATCCATTTTCGGTAATTGACAGGGAATTAACTGACTGACATTGTCAGCTCTATAATCTCATTAAAGTGGGATTATATTCATATCTCTTTTAACAGTAAAACGTACGCATATGGCATTACAATCCAATTTTCATAGATAACAAAAGTAATCGTAAAAGTCCTTATAGATGATATTACGGAGTTTTATTCCATTTCCGTATTATTTTTACAATCTCTTTCCTTTTCAGGTTCAATATTGCGCGTGGTTTCGAACGAAGGGGAAGCACAGAACTTATACATTGATTGCATGAAATGTGACTGAATGAATCCAATTCAGTGTTCTTTAAAAACATATATCATTAAAAATTGACTAATTAAAAATTTTGATCGAGAATGAATAAGACAAGTGGAAAATTTACTAATTTAAAAAATAAACTCTTATTAATTCACTTATCCATTCAATCATTGTATTTTTTAGTATATGAGTGTACTTCATATTTATTTTTTTACAAACGCCTGTCCTCATTATTATTGCACGCGGAGACCTGCTCATGAATATTATGCAATATTGTTGCTTGCACCTTCTGATGCTCGAGTTTTAAAGCTGAGGTCGTACACGTGGAGGAGCCTAAAGAAGATAAGAAGTTTCACATCCACAGAAGATGAAAAAGTTCAAATTGACTTAATTTGGAGCGGTTCGAGGCATTTGTGAAACGATTATAAGGTTAAAGTTCAAAATGACTGAATATCTGAAATTAAGTAAACCTCAGTAAAAATTTCCTCTTCATCTGTCGTCAGAGTTATTAGAGAATATCCTTCAGTGAGAGTAGGTACAAACAATACGGTCTCAGGCACGTGTGGCTTCTCGAATCATATTGTTGACAAAATATGGTTCAATTTCTTTAAAAAAAGAAAGATTTTTCTAAGAGGGCATTTGTATAAATTGAAGGTATCTTATGAAAATTATTTTTCAAAGTATAATGTTGAGAAAATATTTTTATCTTGGTTCGAGGAGCATTATTGCTAACAACAATGATGCAGGAGTCAAAGAAATCGTGAGGCGAGAAAAATACCTGCAAACAGTGCATGCAGACGATTCTGTAGCAAGAATAGTAAAATATTGAGATAATTTATATGTATCATCATCCTTTAAAGTAGAAATCTTTAGACTAACATTGACAGAAAGAGAGTCTGCAAGATATTCTGATTCAACGATAAGATGTTTCTTTCATCGACACTGTATTACGAGAAATGCAATTCAAGATTGAAGAAAAATCTTAGAAAAAAGAAAAACAAATCATTAATCTCTCTTATGATAAGATTTGAATGTGTAATATCACACAGTGGTAACTTGTTACCAAATCTAAATCTGATCAAGCAATTGGGCAAATTCCTTTGACAATTTTGTGCAAAAACCTATAAGTCGATTTGTGTGACTTTTTCAGCTCATTTTTGAATTTAGTGAATCATTTTAACTGAAATTTACGTTTGAAAAGAAGACAGATTTCCTAGAAATGAATCTAGAATATATAATATTGGTCTAGTGAAAAAAGGGTTGTCTATATAAATTCTAGACTCAACTTCGTCATCGTCTCGATACTGGAAACCAGACGTCCTTGGTTCATGTTTTCGAACTCCTGGAGTGCATAAAAATAAATGAATAAATCCTATTATACTCAGTTCCTAGTCTTTGAGAATCCTGGATATTTTGCAGCACGTGTAACCCAGTGACGACGATGATTCAAATTTCAGGCTAAGAACCTTTTGCAAACTCGTTTTGCTGAAAAGTCTATTCTCGTCTGTTAATAAAGTTTCCAAGGATGTTTATGTTTGTAATCAAATGGCATTGTGTTTATGTTTGTAATCAAATCAAACGTAAAGAAAAAAAAAACAAAACTTTTCTCTCACTACTATTAATATAGCTACATATTGATGAAATATTTGAATTTTATTCAAATATTTCAAACTATTATAATTTTGACTTGTACGTCTGAATATAGTTTTTATGGTTTATAATGTATTTTTATGAGTTTCAAACAACAGCTAAGACACGAGACGATCCTATAGTCTTAGTACAGCAACTTATAACAATTTGTCGCCAGAAATAAAATATTTATTAACTAATGAGACAAATATGCATCCAGAGAAACTTTCAAAATTTATTGATCTAAATTAGCAATTCTAAGTTATGCTAATAATATTGTTTACGTCGAATCAAAAAATTTAAGGATATTCATTTATTTTAATATGTCAATTTCTGAATAGTTCGTAATTTCAAACGTTTTAAAGTATATACATACATTTCCAAAAACATTTCAAAAAGATTTCCAAAAACTGAATAAGTTAGTGATTGCCATATGAAAATTAAAGTATTACATAACTAAATAAAACTTTAGCATCTTTCTGAAAATTCAGGACCTATTACCCACATTTTTCTCCCAAAAGACTTTCATATTTTATCAACATAACTCGAAATCGAAAAGATTTAGAGATTTCTCGAGATTAGTAAAAGAGATTAAATCACGAGTATCAATTCTATAAGAAATAAATAAAAAGCAATAAGAAACTGAAATCTCATATCTTCACTGAAAATGCGATATGCAACCAGAAATTAAATGGAAAAATGGGGAAAGGGAAAGCCTCAGTGTGAACTCTCTCGGAACCTGTAACCTTCTTTTTTTTTTGCCATCTTGCCTCGCCATTCCATAAGAATTGGACATGACTGAACTCAAAGCATCAGGGGTTAAATGGGCCCGATCTGGGGGTACGGGCCCAGACCACCAATGGGACCAATCAAGTGGCCTCTCATCGACTCGTCTCTCTCACGTGGGAAATCCTTCGAGGTCCCAACTGATGTTATGCGTTATCGGAGGTACCGACAACTACGAGTTTGTTTCTATTGGCTGAGAGCTAGCCACTGGCCAGTGGTAGTTTCGTAGTATATATAAGGGCGCCTCTTTCGCACGACAACTCTCACAACAGTTCTCTTTACCAGAGACACACTGTATATCCATTAGTCTCAGATTTCAGTCTTCTCGACGCCTCACAAGACGTATCTTTGAAATTACTTAAACAATTTTTCCAAAATTTCACATTTTTTAGAGTTAAAAAAAAATTACTTGAGAGAAATAGTTGATTATACTAGAAAAGAGGGACCCGGATGTGGACTCTATAATTGCAAACCGTTAGTGTCTAAACTCGATCTAGAACGGTCCCGGAAATCATCCTTCAAGAGGCCTTTTTTCACGCGTAATGACGTGCAACAATAAAAAGTGTTCAACTTCAAAACTTGAATGAGTCTGCCGGCCTTTTGCTATTTAAAGCCGAGTGCTAAGATATAATCGATTAGTCTTCGTCGATCGATTCCGCGAATCAAGAGTCATTTTCATATTCATTTCGGAGGAAAAGTTGTCTACATAAAAAAAAAAGAAAATGACTGTGACTATGCAGTCTGGTGCGTCGAAATGGTGGGAACCATCGTGGATTACTCTAATTCTCATACTTTGTTTTGTTGGGGCTATTATACCGCCTATTATCCAAAGAAGGAAGTTCGTGGGCAAACTGAGTAGTATTCCTTCGCCCTTCGCATTGCCATTCTTTGGTAATGCTTATCAACTCAATTGTGAATTGGAAGGTAAGCTATTTTCATTTTAATTTACTTTCTTCCATATATTATTACTATGAGGTTCCTCTGATTAATCCCAGGATTAATCGGCTCAAGTGTAAGCCGTGACAAAATGTTTACTCGTACACAGTAATTTGACCTATAGGTCAAATGTGATTCAGTTAGAAGAATTTCATTTAATTTTGAAAAATTTTTAATAAATGTTAATATAATCTGTTTCAACAAATATAATTCTTATCTGTACAGTTACAATCAGATAGCAGTTATAAATGAACATTTTTTCCTAGGAAGTTTCCAAGTTTAACTTCAATATATAAACATAGATTTTAGATTATTCAAATTGTAACTTTTATATTCGATTCATGTTAATTTTTCATAGTATACGAAGATGGAGAACATATTTTTCTAGGCACATTATACATATTATCACATACATTATGAGTGACGTATATCGTATTTAAAATTTAAAAATCGTGCCTATCTTGCATTCTAAATTAATAAATTTTATCCCAGTAAAATGATTGCTGTCAATAAATATAACGTTATAGCAAATTAATCTTTAACTGATTATTCCGATTGCTTCAATTTTATCAGAGCCTATTTCTGTGAAAAATTATTTAATTTTAAGAATGAGATCAACAGGCCATATACATATCCATACTTGTAATTTGAACGAGAAAAAAGTGCAGTTCAATACAAGTTCAATATACTCTAGAGATGTTTTTATACTTCTTGGATACATATACATAAAATATGAATTATATAAAATGCAATTTATTCGATTTGTAAAAATGCCGACTAAAATGTACGATTATACAATAATTTATCAGATGAATATCGGAGAAAACTATTGGTTAAAATCAACGCGCATTCTACTTTTATAAACGGAAAACTGAAATATGCAGCATAGATAAAGAATTTTCTTTTCTACAATTAAGCGTCTTTAATCGGTTAAAATCATCTATTTATTCAAAGAGTAACAAATAGATCTTCAGTCGAGTGACTGCAAATTGAATGCTCTCTATTAAGATCGGTCATTGAACTCGCAACAATGTGACAGATGTATCTTTCTTGCAATATAAAATTCTAATGTAAATAAATTTTGCAATAAAATATGATTAGTATCATTAAATTTTATATAATAGAGCCACGAAGTACTTGCATATATATGGGTAGATTTTAATCATATAGATGATCTTTAATTTGATATATGTATATTCAAAATAAAATATGAATGGAACTTTTAAGATATTAGATTTCAGAGATTTCGGAGATTTGAATACCTCTGGTCTATAAAAAGATATAGTTTCGCAGGATATCATGATTCAGATAAGAGGACATTTACTCAATTAGTATGCAACTCTATTCTAAAGTTTAAAATAAAGAAAGAGATGCTTTTCTTTTCGAAACAACATAATAATCATGAGTTACTGGTGCATAAGTTTTATCAATGATTTACAATTTAATATGAGGAAGAAGCGGGTCGAGGACGTGAAACGCATGAAAGGTTGTATTGGGAGCAAAACTTGAACAATTACCGCACAAGATAATCGCGCTTACGTTAAAGCGAATCCTTCATTTTATCACTGCACGTGCAGATATGAAAGTATCTCCGTCATAAAAAAATTCTTACGGAAATTAGAACTGAACTGGGTAATATAAATAAAAAGTATTATACACAGAAAAAAAAGTCTCACAGTCTTATTTTTAGTTTTGGCTTAAATGAAGCCAGTATCTAAAATCAATCCCAATAGGCCTAATTGAGTTTTGTTTTCAGTTTATTGTTCTTAGTTAGTATTGTAGTAATTGAGTATTGTTTTTAGTTTACTGTTTTTTAGTTAGTTTGCTTAAAAAAATTTTAAACCTCTTTTAACACTCTTTAAACCCTTAAATGAGTTATTAGTTATTAAATAGAACTAAATTTTTTAAAGATATTTTGAAAGTGCTTGTGACTTTTTTACAATTTTTTAAAATACTTTTTAATTTATTTTTTTAAGCAAATTTTTTTAATTCTTTTAAAATCCTTTTTAAAAGGTTGAAAATTCTCTAGAATCCCTTTTGTAATTCCTTAAGTTTATTTTAAATATTGTCAAATCCTTTTAAAAATATTTAAATCTTCTAATACCCCATAGAATTCCTTAAAAATCCTTTGAATTTTTTGCATAAATCTCTTAAAAGCTCCTGAAATCTCTTGAAATTTCTTATTTGATTTACTATATACCTATATTATATTGATTCTAATTTACAACTTTAAAGAAAATATGTTTATAGGAGATTCTAAAGAGTAAAAAGAGGATGTGGCGGGTTAAACAGGACTAAAGGAGAATAATTCAAGATTTTATTCTGAGGTTCAAAATTTCGTCTCAAGTTACCCAAGTTACGTTCGAACCATGCGTTTTATGTACTCATGGAAGTAGAAAAGTTCGTTTGCGGACAGATGAAGCACTTTATACCACTGAATTCACTCCCGCTAAGTTATTATAGTAAACAGCTATAGTCAATTTTTATATTTTCAATCCATGCCAATTTTGATTTATAGGAAAGAGTGATATTAAAAATGATCTAGTTTTAGCAAAAAAGTTATAGATTCTTATAAAGAAGCATCATTTAATTTCATAGATAGTGTTCAACTATTTTGTAATTTCAAAATGCATAAACTTTTTTAATACTTTGGGCGAATGATGCGTAAAAATGTTACTCCTTTTCGAAACTGAAATTTCTGAGAGAAGCGCACGTGCAGCCATGAGAGCGCAATGACACTTGATGGGATGACTTGTGTCTTGTATACATACATATATCGTTAGTCGTTACATACTCTTAAAGTAATTGCATCCTTCTGTATATGTATGCATGAGTATGCGAAGGACGCCCGGCGTCTTGATAAACCAGCAAGGCCGCCCTCGACGCTATGTAACTGGTCCGGCAATATAAAAATGTGTGACATTTTTTCCGGTCAATGTCCGGTCAGCGGCACTGTATTCATGGCTGCACGTGCATTGCTCTCATTGCTGCTTTCTATGATCATCCTTCGCTTCTTCCAGCCTACGAGTTTCAGCATATATACAGATGATTATAAAGACCGCATTAATGCAAACGGAAAGTTGAATAATTTCTCTCGATTTTAGGAATTAACATACTTAGTACGGTAGCAGAGGATAACGTGGCGTATTTCTAT
Source organism: Synergus itoensis (assembly GCA_904066005.1). Lineage (NCBI taxonomy): Eukaryota > Metazoa > Arthropoda > Insecta > Hymenoptera > Cynipidae > Synergus > Synergus itoensis. The sequence continues at coordinate 4,271,590 of CAJFCP010000050.1, read as the reverse complement.
AAATATACATAAATATAAACCTTATATACTGAACATCATGCGCTACATTAGCTGCCCGTGCCTAAACATGTTTTATGTCAAATTTAATTAATTTTACCTACGTATAAAACACTAGAGAACCCATAAGACTTCCAATCACAGATTAGAGCAAAATTTTCAGATTTACTGCAAAATACTTGATTTTTTATTTATTTTTTTTTGTTCCGCTGTAACGATAACTGTAAAACGTTAAGGAAAACTTCTAATTAAACTTTTTGTAATAAAATCTAAATAATTAGTTTAAATGATATAATTTTTCACCGATTATTCTGAAAACGTAGGGGATAGTGGGATATATGGCGCCTACGCGGGACAGGATGCGACCATTACAAATAACGTCCCTCTTTGGACACGTATTTTTAAAAAATTGCATCACATCACTCTTTTTCCAAATGAAATTATGAGAATGTAAAAAAAGTATGTAGATTTAATTAGGCTTTCACCCTTCTTTAATTCAGAAGGCGACAATTTCATTTAAACTCATGTACATTATTTAAGTCAAGATTCCCTCTCCGCTTCCCTATTACAAATATTTTAAATATATCTTCCTACAAATCTGAATAATTAATTTCTTCTTTTGTTTTTCAGTATTTTTCAAAAAACTGGTGCAATGGAGCAACGAATTTGGCAACTATTTTATCACTTGGGTCGGACCTAGACCATTTCTCTGGATTTATCGAGTAGAACAAGTTCAACCGCTATTGAGCAGCATCGAACATATAGACAAAAGTCCAGAATACGAATATCTGAGGCCTTGGCTCGGCACAGGACTACTCACGAGTAACGGTAAGAATTCGCCACTAATCATACTATATTCAGTTTTTTTGAATAAAGAAAAAACTAGGAAATCATAGCCGCTATATATGCATAATATTTATAATATATACCAAATATAAAGGTTACCAAACCATTTGTAAGGCCCCAAATTTGCACTACGTGACCAATGAAACGAATTGCGTCAAAAAATTGTCGATTGAAAATTGAATGATATATGTACATTAATCAAAAATGTGCTTCACCAATTCCCCAAATTTACTTTAATCAACTTCAATAAGAAACGATATTTATAGATACTGTACTTAGTTTTCTTCGATTCAACATATTTTATTTTTGAGTTTATAGAAAATAAATTATTTAGAGAAAAAATACACACACGTGTGATGAGACTGCATTTTATTGTCAAGAACAACGTATTTAGTTGGCCTATTGATTATTGATCAGTACGAGGCTATATTTCGTTTATTATTATTATTTATATTTATATTTTTTATTTAATAAAATTTAGCTTGGTTTAGTTTTAGCCTCTATAGTTTTTAAAACTATATTTCTATAAATTTTTTTTAAACTACAGTTTTATGAATAAAGAAACCAACACGCGTCCCAAGACTTGTTTTTCATCGAAAATCCGAGAGCAGACGATACAAGGTTGTCTAAGGAGCAAACAATAAACAGATGATTTACTTTTTTGTCTTCAAGATACACATTCTTTTCAATACTACTATATATATATTGAAGCGTCTTTTGTATATTTAGAACTGTCCGATTTTTGTAGCCATAAGTTCAATGAGGAAAGACAGATATTTATTTGTGATAAAGCTTCTTTTTTATTTCCGTATTGATCATACGCGAGAACTAAAAATAACTTTAAATAAGAGAGGTTTTAGTAAAATATTTTCGAAATTTTTTTGTTTCAGGAGCTAAATGGCAATACAGAAGGAAATTGCTGACCCATTCTTTTCATAACATTCTTTTGAGGGAATACCTTAAGACCGCGATCAAAGAAGTTAACCTTCTGACATGTTGTTTATATGAAGAAGTTGGAAAAGCTGCTTTCGATATTGTTCCTTACGTAAAACGTGCGGCCCTCGACGTTATATGTAGTAAGTATTCCAAAATCTTTTAAATATAGAGAGAGCTGAATGCCCGTATGTATATATGTAGGTATTGTATATGTATGTATGTGTGTTCGGAATTTTAATTTTAAAATCACGTAAAATATCTTGAAATCTCTTAAAATTTCGCGCAATGACAGATAAATTTCTGCTAATATAAAATAAACTCGAAAATGAACTATTTTTTTTATTTCTGTTTTAACACATTTAAATTATTTAAATTAAATTTAGTTTAAATTATTCAAAGTTGTTAAAGTAATCGGAAGTTGGAATAAATATACTTTCTCCCTCGCATCTTTTAAGAGAGACCCGATGATCGCTGTTACTTAATGTAGTTACGGGATTCTTCTTTATACATCTTTTTACCCAAGTTAATTTTCTTTTTGCTCTCTTTTTGCACAGACGTCCTTGAGATTTGGGACTATGGTTGCATTGCTCAAAACTCGAGACTATAATCACTGATCTGCTCGAGCCTGAGGCTTCGAGCATTCGTTTTCTCTTTTTATTACGGTGTTTCATTTTTTTATTCTTTTTGTAACTTTTTGAATTCGCATTATATCGTGACTTGCTCCACAAATTTCTTCTTTCGTCCCTAGATGATAGATAAAACCTCGAATTATAAGTACTTATAGATTAATTAAACAATAATGTTGAAAATTCAACTATTTAACGTAAAAAAAAACCTCAAATGTGGCACATTCAGAGCTCTCAGATTGTGGATAAAATTTACCCCCTCCACTTTACCGTTTTGTGGAAAAAAAGGAATTTCTCAAATATAATTTGAAAAATTTATTAAATATAATTAAAGAACAACTTTAAATAGTAATATAATTATTATATATTTGAGAAATAGCTTTTTTTTAGTGGAAGGGGTAAATTTCATCCACAATCTGAAAGCTCTGGGCACATCAAATAATTTGAAACGTTCTTTTAAGACAAATCATAGGAAAATAATATTAATAAGTTATTATAAATTTACTTTTGTTGCCCTTTGACGGATTTCGTTTTTGTTTTTTGATGAAAAAGTCTTGGTTTTGCAAGATATTCAAGTCGAGCACTACAAGGAAAATAAGGATTTCTCCTTTCAATCCGAGTTAATTTCAAATTGGGTTTTTTTCGAGGTTTCGAAAGTTCAATTATTCTCGGAGTAGCTATTTTTAGTAAAAAGGTGTATATAAATACAAAATAGCACATCCCAATTTGTAAAAATATTGATATTACTAAAAAAAATATATTTTCAATAAAAAATGAGAAACAAACCAATAGCTGTCAAAGCCTTTGGAGAAACGTTATACTGAGGTTTCGATATTGGTTTAAAAACCATTCTGGGTTGAGAGAGTTCAATTACTCGGGGAGTTGCTTCGGGTATACGGTTGCTTTTAATTTCTGTTCTCTGAGAATTTTTTTCATCTGAATTTAAACGAATCCTTGGCTGGGCCAATCGATTAGTTCTATCTGTTATTTCGTACAATAAAGCTGACGTTTTTACCTGAATAATTTATAAATTTTAATTGGTTATTAATTAAATTTCAAAATATTATTTCAGTAAAAAATACTGACCATGGTTGGCCGTTTTGCGAATGTTTGATTTTTTTTATTTTCTGATACAGCAGCGATCAGAGCCTTTGAGATAGATTTACGCGGTTTCATTTTTTGGGGCAACTGCTAAGAGAATTTCATGTTTGAAAATAGTACAAATTATATATATTATTCAAAAACTTTTAATAATGAAAACTTTTGAGAATTATTGTATTAAATTCTAAATACTGACATTTTCTTCATTACCACGATTCCAAAGAGGACTTTCTCGTAAAATAATACTTCCTAAAGAATCTGGGGATTTGCAAAATGGTTCAAGTCGCTTCATAAAAGTAGGAGCCATTTCTTCTTTCACGGACGGCATAAAACCATAAATTTTGATAAAAAAACTACTTAAGTGATGTTTTTAAATGAATACTTGATTCATTTCTTAGGATATTTTTGTTTCTGTCAGAAATAATCATTTTGAAGTATGAACTTTAAAAAAATCGATTATTTTAATCGATTAATATTCTGAAAAGTTCATTTATACTGAATTCACTTGTTTTTAATTGTTTTTAATTGAATTATTTTTTCTGCAGATTCTGCTATGGGTTATCCAATCAACGCGCAAGCGAATCGAGAAAATGAATACGTCTTAGCTATTGAAAGGTAATTAAAGAAAAAAAAATTATTTAGAGTTATTTTTTAAGTTTCGTAAAAAATCAAAATTATAAAAAAAATGATTTCAGATTGCAGCATATTATGCAGGGTCGGTTCACAAATATTTGGATACAAAATGACACCATTTTTAATATGACTTGTTTGGGAAAGGAACAGGCTCGCTTGATCAAAATAATTCACGGTTTCGTGGACAAGGTCAGTAAAAAAAATTGAATATCTACTCGAAAAGTTCCTCAAGGTTTTTGCAACCTATATTCACATTCAGACGAGATAAAATTATTTCTAGGAAAGGATAACTAATAGATACTATTTTATAGTGTTTAATTTTATAATCAATAATTATAAAATGTGGAACAAAGGAGCTTCAAAGTGAAAGGACGAATCGATACTTGTACTTTATTCTATTTTTTTAATTTCAGGTGATTTTTGAAAGAAAAGTGGAACGGTCTCTACAAGTCACATCAGAGGAGAATGTTACAGATAGGCCTCTAAGAGTTGCTTTATTAGATCTGCTATTAAACATGAATCAGGAGGGCATACAATTATCAGACGAAGATTTACGTGAAGAAGTGAATACTTTTATGTTTACTGGACACGATACAATAGCCACTAGTGTTTCCTGGTTTCTTTACGCAGTGGGAAGAAAGCCGGAGTATCAGGTAAATATTATTACTTCAAAATTCAAATATTTAATTAAATATTCGATTATTTTTAGCCTAAGTTTATGACTAGTTAAAAATGTATTTTTTTTCTGAATTTCTTATAGACATTAATTGTTGAAGAGTATGAGAGAGTAGTTGGTGACCAAGAGCTTACATTGGACCTAATTTCCAAATTAGAGTGGTTAGACGCCTGTATAAAGGAAAGCTTAAGGATGTATCCAGTTGCTCCTCTAATAGCAAGACAAATTACAAAACCTCTCAAATTTCGTAAGTATTTTAATAGATATTTATTTTTATTTCAGTGCTTTAGGAAATTTTCGAATTTATAAAACTCATTAAATTTTTATTTTTCAGCTGATAAAGAAATTCCTGCGGGTACGACAGTTTTAGTAAATAACTTTTTGCTTCATCGCGACCCACGATATTTTCCTGAACCAGAAGTCTTCAGGCCTGAACGTTTCATGTTTAAAGAAACTAAAA
>CAJFCP010000050.1:4125917-4266305 GCA_904066005.1 Synergus itoensis | reverse complement strand
AGTCTAAAGAGTCTAAAGAGTCTAAAGAGTCTAAAGAGTCTAAAGAGTCTAAAGAGTCTAAGGAGTCTGAAGAGTCTAAAGAGTCTAAAGAGTCTAAAGAGTCTAAAGAGTCTAAAGATTCGGAAAAATTAGGAAGCCCATATGCATACGTCCCATTCAGTGCAGGATCAAGAAATTGCATAGGAATGAAATTTGCCAAAATGGAGGTCAAAGTGACAATACTGGCCATTCTCAGAACCTTTGAAATTCACTCGATACAAACTGAGAGTCAACTCAGGTTTGTAGCAAATCTTGTACTTGATAACGTTGGCGGAATTCCGCTCAGCATTAAATTGCGAAAGCCTCGATAAAACGATCTACAAACGACTGTCAATTATACTGATAAAAAATTATTCATCAATTCAATTCGTTATTATAGGATTAGAGAGTGTTTCATTTATTCAAAGCTTTTCAAGTGATTTAGATTTCAATATGTACTTTAAAACCAAATGCTTATTAAGCATTATTTGAGACTGGGGGAAAAACGGATTGTAGATTGAAAAGAAAAATCTCAACTTAGTGGGCGATTCGGATAGTTATTATTTGAAAAAGACTGTTAATTCTAATATGATAATTTGAAAAAAGTACTGTTATACATATAGCAAGCGTATATTATCGGTCGATCGGCTTTGATTACAAAAACTTATCGGTAGAGTCTTTTGTTAATCAATTGGCCTAAAAGTAATCCTATAGTCGATTACTATTGATACAAATGTTCAGGCGCATAGCCAGGGGGGAGTTTTGGGGGTTACCCCCCCCCCCCGAAATGTCAGAAAAGTTGTCGTGGATATATATATATATATATATATCCTATATATAATATATATATATATATATTTACTGACACATTGATACCCCCCACCCCGAAAATTTTTCTGCCTACGCGTTTGCAAATGTTTATCTTTTGTAGCATCAAATTTTTTTATTGCGATAGTGTAAGGGAACGTGAGTGAAGCGACTTTAACCATATATTCTTATAGCCAATATATAGCCATATATTCACCTACTGCAGTGGGTGAATATTACACTCAGATAAAAATTTGTTTGAATCAAACAAACGTTTCTTTGATACAGGCCAAAGAAAAAATATCTTTGAATTAAACAAAATTTGTTTGATTCAAAGAAATTGTCTTTAATTCAACAAAATTTATTTCAGTTAATTATTTTAATCAAACAAATTTTTTTTAGTTCAAACAAATTTTGTTTAACTGAAAGATACTTTTTCTTTGACAATCTTTGATCTTTAATGATCAAAGAAAAAATATGTAAATATAAAGGATTAAAGTAATGACGTAGTTACAAACTGTGAATGTAAAAATTTAAAAGTTATTGTAAAGTATATTAATTATAAGGAAGAAGTGACAACGAGAAACGTCTAGTAAATAATGATATTAACAATTAAAATTGGCTTGGATACTTACTAATTGTTGAGGAATTCCAAAGCGATCTCTAATAAATCAGCATCCTTGGTATTATTTTGAAAAAAATCAATGTAGCATCACTGTCCGATTTCTGTCCAACGTAATTTTTTTTGGCAATAACATTTTTTCTACATTTATTGAGATATATTGAGTTATAAATTTCCCAAAGTGCAGTCCTAAATATTTACATTTACCATATATGGTTTTATTAAAAATTTTGGACTAGCTAAACGCATATTAATGCTTTTACTGTAATTTTAGAAATTTTCAATTCGATATCTCAATAAATGTATGTGGTCTGGAAATGGAATTGCAGAGAAAGAATACCGGCAAGAGAGGAATCGGTCTTCAAGTCACTTGGAAAATAACACCGAAATTTATCTCACTTGTTTTAAACATCATATTAATCAAAGCACGATTTGTACATTAATTTTGTCTGTTTGTTATGTTATTTACACAAAATTGATAAAAATTGTTCAAATTTTAGGTTAGTTTCATCTTCACCACTTGTGTGTCATTGTTACTCGCGTTTTTCACTTGTGTAAATGTATTTCAATAGTAGTAATTAAGCATCGATTTAGATTTAGGCACAATTAAACAACCATATGTCACATGTCTGTTAATCAATTACATTTGTAATAAATCAGGCTTTTTCTAATAAAATGATTTAGCGAACTGATTTCATAACACTATCAATGTCAAACTGACTTTTTCTACCCGCCAATTTGAAAAACTACACAATCGCCACCTAGCGGCGATTCACTAATCTGGCGCGAAATTCAAATGTATTTATATTCAGTACCGGTCTTAGCAATATCTTTCATTATGCCGCCCAAAAGAAAAGTATTCGAATATTGCTTAAATTAAATATTTCAATCCCGAAATATGAAACTTTACAATATAGATTTTAATTTACATTTTGAGATTCAATTATAATAATACGTACATAAAATGAATAGCCAGCTTGAAATTAATAAAACGCGACATCAGAGTCATCTATAAGGTCGATTTAAAACTGTTTGACCAACAGTAACAGACATGATGGTAACAGACTAACAGACCATCAGTGCGTGTTGCGCAGTCGGACAATGCGGGTTGTTTGTAAACTTTAATTTCATTTCGGATAAAAAAAAGTAGTTTAGTGATTTACACGTGATTTCGTCGTGTTTTTCGGATTTCCGGTGTTTATATTTCTTCGGGAAGACTGGAAGTCTTGTGTTGATCCGATGGTCAACTTAAAATTAAAAGTTATTTTTCCGAATGGTGAGTCCTAACCTCAATTTTTAATAACAAATTGGAATTGGCATTTCATTGTTGCAAAAAGAAGATGAATTTGTTTGTTTCTTTGGAGAAAAAATAGAAATTGGACTGAACTTTTATGGTCGAGATTTACGTACTTAGTTGGCATTCAGGATTTTAATTAGTTTTTATCGTTTTTAATAATGATTAAAAATCTGCATGCGATGTTTTGGAGTTGTTTGCTGCACTTTTCGACAAATTGAAACACTTGATTATAAATTTATCAAATTTATTTATGGTTTTATGGTGGAAAGTAGCTCATCATAAATCTAAAAAATATATTTAGTTTAATTCTTGATTAGTATAAAGTTTTATACACTAAAAGGTTACATTTTTTTAAAATTCAAACGCGATTATTCCCGGACAAAGTTCAAAATCAAGGACATTCCCGGTTTAATTTCAATTCCGAACATTTTCGTCATGTTCCGAATATTAGATATCTTGAATAACAATTTATTTGTATAACTGACGAGAATTATATCTTATTCAATTACTCATTAAATTGTTCTGTAATATCTGTTTTTTTTTCTTTTTGAAAGAAGATATGAGATTTTAGCTGGTAGCTTTTTACAAATTATGGTGATATTCAATTAGAACACAGTTTGATTGAATCATACTAATTTGATTTGAATTAAATTTCCCATGGAAAAAAAATGTTTATTTGATTCAACCAAACTGTTTTCTGAGTGTTGTAGCCAGTTGCCAGTGAAGTTACCCCCACATTATTGTGTAAATCATGTTAATGCCGGAAATTCAACAACCGCGAGTTAATTATGTCACGTGAGACTATTAATGTTGGCGGAATGGACACCGCGATGTACAATGCTTGGCTATTTAGGCCCTTCTATATATTACGTCGACAACCACAGCAACCCTCGTTACTTGAGACCTTATAATTAAGACCTTCTGTCCCGGTTCCGAGAACAGTGATTTGTTAAATCGGCTTTTGATTAAATACCATGTAACTTTAGTTCTGAAGGCTCGTAATTCTTGATCATACGTGTATATTCAAAACCTTCGCCACATAAACCTTCAGTAATTTTGGCTAATCAAGGTTTCATCTCAAAAAAAATACAAAAATACTTGGTTTCAATTTGAAATTCAATAATAATTGTAGGCCCTATAAATAATATTTTTGTTAATTTCAAGACAAGTCCATTTGCATACATTAATGCAGTTTGAAAACAAAATAAAGAAGGAAGAATAATAACTCGCTTTAGATAAATTTTCAGAGATTGGTCGTTTAAGAGATTAAAAAGAGTTTTCCGTCTTGAAAAAAGTAGTATAAAATATGAAACGCTATTACGCCAAATATAACATCCGGGGTTTCCTAGAGGCTAATTAAACGCGCTCTGAAGTAATAACGACTAAAACCTGCACTGAAGGAAGAAACATTCTTAACCAGAAAATTAAGTGAGGCAAGGGAGGCCAAGTGTACGCTATCAATGGGCCATCATTTACTCGAGTTGCTACATTTTTATTACCTCAAATGAGGTTTAATCGGGAAAAATTTATTAGAAGATTATTCATCAATTATACTATCAAAAATTAAACCTTTAATTTAAGCTTTATACACTTTACTCCTTCAACGCCTTCATGCTATTTTGAAGTTCGGGAATTAAATCATTTTAGATTGGAAGTTTTCAATGACAATTATAGTATAAGCGGCATTTAAAGTTGAACAGATATAATTTATTTATAAAAATAGGAAAAAACAGAGTTTCTTACATTAAATTATTTTAAAAATGTATTCCCTGAAGTTATAATTAAAAATTCTCAAAAAAACTCAAAGAAATTACTGACAACTTTAGTCAATATATTTTTACAAAGGAAACAGAAATTCTCGTAAAATAAAATTTAACTGAGATTTAAAATTAGTATTATTCGAGAAACATTAAATGAATCTTATATACGTATAAACAATAATATGTACATTGGATTTATTTCGATTAGTCTATTTTATCCAGTTTGACTGGCGAAAGGCAAAGGCAACTTTATTTCTAATAGGCTGCCTGATATCTTTTGTTAATTATCTTTTTTCTTAACTTTCAAATATTTGTACTATATTTCTACATATTTTTCAATATTATTTACCCACTAGCGACCATTGAAGTACAAAATTGTAGTCTTGTAATTCATTAATTTTAAATGGCTACTAAAAATGCTTTCTTAAATAGTCTTTGTTCACTGATATTGAAATTCGACTCGTCATTTACACTATAGCTTCATCACAAACATTGTAAATCTAAATACTAAATTGGACGGAATTTTTGTTTAACCTTTTCTCATGGTTTTCATAGCAATTTTCGTACATCATAAATCAATTATTCTTGATATAAAAAGATTTTTAAAAAGTATTATAAAGAGAGTTTTTAAATGATGATGCACTTGCTATTTTTTTAAATCAAAATGCTGTTTTGTCCATACTTGAAAATTTACCGAGTAAATAAAAATAGGGGAATAATTGCTATGATCAATAAATATAATGTAGAAATTCTACCAAAACTTGAAGCTCCGTTGCAAGAATCTTCTGAACAATAACACTCTTCCCAATATACACCATTTTCGTATACGCCCCAATTACAGACACCTGTAACTCCTGTACTTGCGACAGAAGCGCATCTTCGAATTACTTGCCTCCATCTTCCATCCCCTTAAACAGTAAAGATAAATTTAAGATAGAGCTAATAATAAATCTAATAATAATATTTTTTAGTATGTAATTCAATTAAATAAATTAAAATTGTGTATAATGGAATGATGAAAGATAAACTTACATATGAATCCACGTGGACTCTGCTGTGTAATTTTTACACAAAAAGAGCCAGGCATATGAGATTCCTCACTATTACATTCTATTGCAATGTTTCTCTCCGTATCGAATTTGTTATACGACCCACAAATGTCCTGGTCTTCTGGGTCTGTATCAGAGCTGCATTGGTAGCATCTTATTGACTCACATCCTGAAATTAAAATGTTTTAATTTATTTAATATATTAGAATTAGAACTAATTAAATTATTATTATAAATTAATTATTATTAGTTACAACTATCTCCAGTTAATAAAACTTTTGAAAAATTAACAAAACAATCTAATTAAAATCGAATTTAAAACCATTTTACGGATTTAGTAAATAATTTAAAAAAATATTTAAGTTTACGCCCAAAACTAATTCATTTTTAATGTACTTACAGTTATTTAGTTTTTGAATACTTTTGATAAAATATGCAAGATTTTTTCTTAAAACATGACAAATAGAGTTTATTAATGAAATATACTTAATACGAATAGTAAATTTTAAATTGTTCTAAAATAAGTGAAAACGTTAATTTAACTCTTTAGCTCAAGTAAACACACTATAGTATGTTTCCAAGATGGCTATAACAGGTAGATTGAATTGATATTTTATCTTTCAGTTATACAGTAAAATTAGAAAAATTAGTGATTAAGACTCACCCATAGACATGCATAATAGTGCTACAATTATTATTAGACATTTTACACTTATCGATGTCATGTTGATACTTTTTTTAGTAAATTTTAAAGTAGATTTAGTCTTACTCGACAAGCACTTGAGCGTTTACTATACACACCTAACGTCATTCGTCTGGCCTGGGTGTGGTGCCGCTTACAATGACTGTATCCCCCACTTATATTTATAAGAAACTATACTTCCAGGGACGAATATACTAAAAATTGACCCTTCTTTAAACTTCAAATTTTTATATTCAAATTAAATAAGACAAAAACAAGAATTAAGTTTTGAAAGCCTCATCCTACTTATCTGAGCCCTCCCTTACCGAAGTTTTTTTTGCGCAACAATTCATGTCATTTTATTGTAAACAAATTTTTTAATTATACAAGTTTAGTAATTAGTAATCTCTCCACTTTCTAGTAAATGAAATAGTAAGTCATCTATTACTAATTAAATTGTCTTTTGAACATCAATAATGTTAAACCTTTTGTATAAATAACTGTTATTTTTGTTATATTATATGACTTTTATAGTTTATTTAATAGATTTTAAAAGATTTCCAAGAATTTCAAAGGATTATAAAGTATTTTCAGTTATTCTGCATGTTTTTAAAAAAATTTGATGTGGAATTTGAAGGAATTTCAAAAGATATTTCAGAGATATTGAATTGTTGTCCAAAAAAAAGCTGGTAAGGTACAAATTAATGTATTGTTTAACTCGGGAAAGATATGAAAAAAATGTCAAACGAACATAAATGGTTTATATAATAAATTACATTTTTTCCAATTTATTTTCATGTCACTTTTTACCAAATTAGAATGATTAATTAATATTCAAGGCTATTGAAACGCAATTAAAGTTTTATTTGAACTGAATGATAAAGCCTGCAAGAGTTGGAAAGGATCCAATTGTGGAGAAGCCTTCTGAATATTAATAATCGATCACTTCCTGGAATTATGTCATAGCGTTTCTCATAAAATGAAATTGATGTTGAAAATTGAACATTCGATAGTAAAATGTAAATGATTGAAATTAAGGATGCACAATTTTTTATCTGAACTAATTAAACCTGATTACATATAAAAGGTTGCAATCGCTTTTCAATCATATGCACTCTATTTATTTCAAGCTTGCATTAAATTGTACTTGTATGTAAATATATATTCGAAATGGGATGGGAATCGGTTGAACTTTTAACATTAAGACATGAGTTTTGGAAAATCAGAAGGCTTTTTATTTTGAATTGCAACAATTGGGTTTGAGATATAATTTTTGGGGCTAAAGGTGCATTATATTATCGTAAACTTACAAGTATAAAAGCATTTGGCCGCAGATAAGAAAGCCACATGGAAAATATGACAGGCAACGAGCCATGGCATATAATCAGAAATTACTAAGAGAAGCTTTAATAGAAGCAACCACCCCCAACCAAAAACTGGTTACGAAGTGGCTGCCTTTGTAGCACGACGAAGCATTGTTCGCGTAACTACTTCGCGTAATTGGCTGTTTTTGTCAATTACGCGCCAAATTCACCATAGCTTGTGGTCCACAATTCACCCTCTTGCCTTCAAATATGCCCATTGTTACATGCATTGATCCTGAATTGCAATTTCGTTCAATATATGTATTGACCGTCACTAAACTCATTACCGCTTTAATTTACCTCTCTCACCACACCTTCCCAGAAATTCTACATTTGCATTCAATATTTAAAGAATTATTTGATCTTAAATATTCTTATCTATATACTTTTTTTTTTAAATGTTGCTTCTATCTTAGTTTCGAGGGTTCTTCGCAGATGTCGTTAGTTGGTACTTTGTCTGTATAGAAAACGGTGAATTTTTCCCGTGTGCACTTTTCCCAGAAAAGATATCAACTTTGATATTTCGACATCAATTTTCTATTTATTATTATTTAATTTTTAATGCTTTTATTTTCTGTACATTCTTCTACATTGAAGCTCCTATACGTTCAGCTTGTTTATCGTGGAATTGTGCAGTAATTAAAAAAATTATGATTTTTTAAAGGATTTTGTGAAATTTTAGAGAATTCCATGGAATTTTAATCGATTTAAAAGAATTTTAATTAAGATATTAAAAACGCGCGTTATAGTGCGCTTATTTTGACTAGTTTAGAATAATAAACCGTGATTTCTATATTTACATTGGAAGTTGGGAGAAAAGGGTACCTTGACGTCGAGTCCGAGACAAGCGTGACACAACTGGGGTTGAACGTACATCCCAGGGTGCTTCCTAAATTATTCAAAACGACCCTCTATATGATCTATGGTGGCGCCCTTATACGGCTGGTGGCAATCTATCCACTTCTGGCTCAAGCCTCAACCCTCGACCTCAAGGTTCCTTCTTCTTTATCTTTATCCTTTCTTCTTTCGACTTTCGTCTTTATTTTTTTTTTTCATCTTTCTCTCTTAGTTTTCTCTACTTTTCCTCTCTCTCGTCTCTCGTTTCTGACAGCAACAGTGCCTCTATAGGGAATTCCTACTTTTCTGACAGCCGCCACCGCATTTATCTCATCCTGCAATTCCAGACGGGCTTACAAAGTCCGATAACTCCCGCCGTTTGTATGTAGTCAGGATGTCCACAAGACCGTAAAGTGTCAGAGTGTCGGTTTAATAAATAACCTACTGGACATGGACTCGAGAAGTTTCCTCCATACCCCATTTTCAAATTGTACTTTCTACCTTTGATCTCTTTTATTCAATTTTGAAAGGATTTCATCAATTCTAACTGCTAATTGCTTTCGAAGGTTTTTAGATTGTCTTTGATGAAATCGTTTCTTCAACTTTACATTCTTCCATGAATTTTTACCATGTAAATGAGCCATTTCAAGCAGCGGAACGTTACCTAACGAAGGATGAGACGCAGTAACATTTTTCTTCTTTTTCTCGTGGTTCAACTAGACAGGAAAGTACTTTCCATTCGAAGAGAAGATTTGAGAAACTTATCAGAATCAGTATCGACGCCAACGTCGCTCTTCTTCTCATTTTCTCTTCTCAGAAATCGAATCTAGCACATACGCCGATATAGAGAAAATAGCCAGGAAAATGGCAGTGCTTTGATAATACACTGCACTATTCGCTCTTTACATTCAGGAACGCCACCTTTAACCGAAAAAACGAGGAAAACCAATGTCGTTAACCCCCTTTTGACAGAGCGTATTCGTAAATATTTCCCTACCTCGGAAACCTTTGGAAAGTGCATTTAAAAGCCGAGGAAAATTTCTCTACTCGAAAATCCTCTTTATTCTGTAATTTATATCCCCATTTTCTGCATTTTACGATCGGATTTCAATTTTTGCCAAAAAAAATGGGTCACGTAAGACTCTGAAGACAAATTTTAACACTAAAAATGTTCGACATAGTGAAATATGGCTATACCTAATAAATTATCAAAATAAATTGTCTAGTCTAGAAATATGACTTCTTCCTGCATAATAAAACACATTTTCTTTGCGTGCAGATAAATTTCCAGTATCGGAATTAAATTGATCCTTCATTTATTTTGGGTTGATATAATATCGCCCTCATATGACAAACGATTACTTAGGGAGAATGACTTACTTTGCTTTCTCTCTTTATCATACTCTTTTCCTTTTTCGGATAATATTTGCATCACATGTATTAAGCACTAATCAAATAATGTAAATATTTCATCTCATGAGATCTAATAAAATTCCAACTGTAATAGTAAATTTGTCAAATCAGATTATTTGGAAGCAAATTTAAATTTGACAACAAAATTTGAACGTGAAGAATTTTCATGAAAATTCCAGGCTTGAGATGTGGTCTCTGGCTGAAGGATAAGAGAGACTTTATGTATTTTTCTTTGGAAAAGAAGTTCTGCGGATACCCGCAAGAGACAGAGGGATTTGAATTTTTCCACGAAAAACGTGTGCACAGGCGTCCGGGTGGATGCCCATGATATTGAATATGAAAATTTCCTCTAGTCATTTCCGAGTATCCCTTTATCGATTCATACTATCTTTTATTCCTAAATTTTTTATTGGTCCAGTTTACTTCTTTTACTTCAGCAAAGAAACAACAATTGAAAAATTGTTGTCTTTTCTTATAGAAAGTACAAAAAGACTATACATTTATCATTTTATCCATGAAGTAAAGCCTAAATCGTATTTAAGGAACTATTTTTGAATCACTATAGTTTTTAACACCTAATAGATGAAAAGCAGTAGACGGTAGTTAATCAACCCTAAGAAACTTTTATGAGGTCAAGTATAATGCATTTATTTTAAAGCAGTTTGCTCGGCTGCTCAAAATAAAATGAAGTTTCCTGGAGCTGGAGAGTCATAAATACTCGTAGGCAAGATTGGGTGATAAATTTCAAAAGTTTCCCACTTGTGCTAGAATTTTAATGTACGAAACGAAACAGTCTTCTTTGTACTAGAGACTATTGTGTGCTGTAAGAAAACAACAATTCTCTTTAAGAAGAATTGCGATTTATAAAATGATTGAAAATTGGGGTACAGCTTGATATAGAAGTCATATTTTGAAAAACGTTCATAACATCTGAATGAGAGAAAATTATGTAAAAATAAAATATTTTAGAATGGCACATAAAGCAGGTTTAGTACAGAGGTATTTGGTAATTTTCGGAAATTCGACTCGCTATCGAGTGTGGACCAGGCACACTGGGAATTGCAAATTCTCTGACAGCTACTTCGACTCTGTTATGAGGTTGGTCGTGTACACTGTACAGTGCACGGGGGATGCCGTGGTTTTCCATGGTGCGGCTACCCTATGAAATATGCAACACGCCTCAGGCACGTCGTCATACCGTTCCGAACGAACTAGAGCGTTGTCCGCCAGACGAATACATTATTTTTCTCCATTTCTCCATTATTACTCTATTCCTACTCAGCAAAATCATCCTTACAAAATATCAAGACGCCCCTATTTTCAGTATATTGTATTATTTTGCTCCGTTTTCCATAAAAAGTCACTATTCGAGAATTTTCATACAGTACGTGGAAAATTGCTTATAGAATATTTGTTCTACAAATGAAAACGTTTATGGCACTTCAAATTGTACTGTCATGATAAATTTTTAATTCTTTCCAAAATTTACCACCTGGAATTTCTTCATTTTTAATATTTAGCGATTCTACTTCCGAAAACTGAAAATATAACGCAAGAATATAAATTAGACTTAAGAACGTCATTTCTGCTACCCTTGGTATTTAGCCCAGAAAACCTCCACCGGAAGAGAACCCATTTTTCATACCTCATACCAATTACTTTTTATCTGTACACCCTAATGAAGAAGTATTTCTGCGACCTAAACGAAATATATTTGAGATTTTAGCTCTTTTCTTAAAGGGTTAGAATTAAAAGAATCTTATTTTTGGTACTTGATCAATTTCAAACCTCAAAATATTCACTTCAGTTTTACCCTATTTTAATATTTACAATAAAAATTCCACGAATTCTCTAGTGAAATAAAATAAAATAACAAAAATTGAATTCATTATTGTGAAAATATTGTCTTAGACTCCTTATATAAAAATCCGTTTAAGATCTTCAATCGCAAGGGCGAATTTCGACTCTTCGTATCCAGGAATCGTCCCTCGGGAAAGGAAGACGCATTGAGAAAGACCTTTTACCACTCGGAGATAATTTTAATGAGATTGGCAAGAGAAAATACGAGACAAGTAACCGAAGACTAGACGAAAGAAAAGGTTGAAGCAAGATAAAGAAACTAAGCAACAGACCTTCGACTTAACGGGGGGAGCCCGTGCAGTTGAATAAATAAAGAGTTAATGACAAAAAGGAACACGTAAAAAAATAAGAAATAGTCTAGAGGATATTTCGAGCATTGGGAGAATTTTAAAGAACTGCCGGAAAGAAGATTGGGAATGCGGAGCTTTCGCCAATAAATTAGGCTTCTCCCCTTGCTCCTGACATTGCATTGATTCCCAGCGCGGTGAGGAAAGTATTTTTCAACCCTCTCGATGAAAAATTTATCGACATCTGCAGTCGAAGACTGAGAAATCGTAGACGAATGCAGCAAAATTCTCATCACAGTTTTAATTAAAAGAAAATTAGTATTTTTATCCTTCCTTCCTTCCACATTGAGGCTCTCCTACTTTCCACTCGCTTATCGTGTTTTTTTGTCTCGTGATTTTTTATTGACATTTCTACTCGGGTATTTATAATAAAAGTATATAAAGGAACCTTTTTAGCCTCTCTATCATGTGTCAATTAAATATTCCGATATTGACGCGTATGGATTACGCGCAATTCATATTCATCCATCACTCTTCTACGAAAGGGGGTAAATCAAGCCAATCCATCTAGCCTTGAATGCCGTTTCTCATGAACTCTGAATATAGAAATCCCTCATCGTCATTGTTAAATTTCATACAATTTCATGCTTGACAAGCTATGAATTTGAAGCATATTAATTGTTACACAAAAAATATTCCTCAAAAAGAATTCACAGAGGTTTTTGCACATCTCTAATTACAATCATATATTATAACGTTTTCTCTTTCCTTCTATTAATTATATTATCTGTTTTCTCTTAGCAGTTTTATTTTTTACGTGCTCTGTTCCTCTTACAATATCCTTAGTTCGACAGTTAGAACCGTTATTTCCTCTCGGAGAAATAAAAGATCCGTTGCAAGTTTGACAGAAAAATATATGAACTGGCAATACATCAATTACGAACGGTGACGGTTTATTAGCAATGTTGACTTTGGTAGTTTTCGTGGAAAGCCAACCCAAGTTGGGAAGTTCGACGACAAAGTTTAAAAAACGCTGGTAAGTTGGGATCTCTCTGCTGAAATATGGTGCAACTTTTTAAGCCAAACGACCGGGTCTTGCGCGCGAAAACATACGCCAAGAGCTTATAGAATGCATGCTGTGACCACTCGTTTCGCGTGTCAAGAGGATTACAAGTTCGTATGATACGGATTTTATTCCATGCTATGAATCTCGAATTTTAACCCGAAAATCCTACCTTTTACAATAAAGGGACCTTCGAGCTCGTTAGAAAATGTATCACTCGATCGATATACATTTTCACATCCCTCAATCCATTTAGAGCTCGTTAGAAAATGTATCACTCGATCGATATACATTTTCACATCCCTCAATCCATTTAGAGCTCGTTAGAAAATGTATCACTCGATATACATTTTCACATTTGTATGTTTTCTGTAAGCCAACAAAAAGCGAGTCACATATCAAAATTACGTGCTGCATATCATTTTCATGTTTAACTATATTTTGAAAGAGGTACATACATTACTGAAATTATTTAAAAATTAGGATTACTGTTAAAATAAATTGCAGTAATTACTTTCACGAATCCTTTTGTCTGAAAAATAATGTTTTCGTATTTTATTCCTGTCTCTTTCTTTTTTTTCTGAAATTGGAATTAAAGCAAGTTAGCAGAGGCGAGTGGAATAAAGATTTTTTGGTCCTTTGTTTCAGGATTGTTAGAGTCTTGGTTTCAACGATATGGATAGCCTTATCGGCGAACCGAACTGCCTCGGATGTGGTCACAATGCCAGCCGGATCACCTCTTCGCTCACCAATACAACGTTTCAGGTATTGTGCTGCCCCTCTGGGGATAAAATTACTCTCGCTTTCTATCATCCTCCCTTTATATCCTCCCTCTGCAACTTCCTTCCCTCTTTATTCGCGCTTTGAATCCTCCTTCCATTACATATATCCGGTGCAAGACTGTCTTCCTTTTTTTAGACTTGAAATGGCGTAGAAAGTCCGTTTGACATTGCCACTTGAAACACTTGGCATAAAAATTATCTAAGAATTTTTAATTCAATTCTTGCAAGGAGCTCAAATAATTATTTTTTAACTGAAGTGCAGTTTCTAATCCTCTATTTAATGAGAATTAATTTGATATTGAAGTATCTGCTGAACACGTTAGCAGAAATTCTCAAGACAAATCAGCATTTGAATATGAACAGGAGAGAAGGGCTCTTGAAGAGGCAATAGCAAATTCCGTTCAATTAATTCCTGCATCCCATGCATTCAGTACCAATTACGATTTTAGAATTAATTTTCGATTGAGTACCAGCTTGAGAATTAATTTTCATTTAAGGAATTCCTTGTCGATAAATCTATACGTAAAATGAATATTTAGGGTCAATGAATTAAAAGGTTTCAAGGAATGTCAGAAGATTTAAAAAGAATTTAAAGTATTTTAGGTTAAATCTTATCAAGATATTATCGCAATTGATTATCAATATTTTCGCCTTTTCTAGCTTGTAAGATGAATTGCAGGAATGCGAAATGCTTTATAAGAGTTGGCAGTGTATTTAAGCACACAGCGAGGGATCGACCTTAAGTCTTGAGAGATTTGCTCTCTTATTCTCATAACGTGTTTTTTTTGTTTTTTTTTTTTTTTCTTTTTAGTAGGAAACGGAGCAAGCACCAGCCTCATTAGTGAATCATTAGCAGCTCTACACCAAGCAAAAATGAACACATATTTATAGTACATACATAGAATTTTGAATCGTGAAAAAGTAAAACATAAAAAAGTTACCCCATCTCAATTAAAAGATTCAAGTATTTTCTAGAGTAACTCTGATTCTTTGAAATTGGCTCGAAGCTGTTATAAGCCACGTGTACTTGATTTCTTCGACGTGTTTACTCCCTCTTCTCGCAAAGTTTGCAAAAAAACTTTTTCTCCATTCTATTTTAACAACTTTATTAGCTTCTGGTCTTGGGACTAGGTTAGCCGATTCGCCTCTACCTTTACAAGAGAAAATAAAAAACACATTTTGTCAAGCAATCCCGATTTTTGCCCTTCTTGTCACTGGATCTCTCCAAAGTTGTGCACGTGTGCGTGCTTCAAAGTTGAACAAACTTTTGGAAAATCTAGCACACAGGAAACACGGTTTCGAATTAGTTTTGCGAGTCACGGATGTCGCGCTTCTTCCCTTTTCCACCCCCATTTGCCACGATAACCGGAGCCCATGTCTCTGCAAAACACTCGAGAATTTCCGCACTAGAAAAGTATATTGGCTGACACACTTGGGAAGTACGCCTTTCAACTTTGACTGAAAGGATATTGTAAGAAATAAAGTTACCTACTTTTCCAATATAATATATTCTTCATGGAACGTTCTTATTGGAAAAGACTTTGATTTTCATTTCTGAGAGTTTGGATTTTTAGAACAACTCTGTAGAAGCGTAACTGCTATGGAAGATAAAAAACTCAATATATTTTAATTGATTGTATTTAAAATAGTTAATTTTGAATACAGTTCACCTGGTTTTTTCTTTGATCTTCTCTTCAGAAAGAAGATTTATAATTTTGACTTCATGGGATGAAATGAAGTAATTAAGACTGAAACGTTAATTTTTGCATAATTAGTGGCATTTTCATTTACTCTTCAGTGCACGTACGTCCTACGCATATTGGTTTGGCTAAATGTACGCGTGCTAATTTAGAGAAGCTTGTACTGCACAATTATTTGGCCTAGTTTGAGCCTAGTTTGCCTGGAGCTATGAGCTTTTGCCTTTCTCGTATTACGCGACGCTGGTACTTCACGTATTCCACAGTGGCAAACGTTAGGAAACGGTTTTCAGTGACGTGCAATTAGACGAGACGTGTGTCATGTTCGAAGTCACTCACAGACGTATATTTTCTCTGGTATTGTTGCTCTTGAGTATACAAGTGGTTATTCATATTCAAAAGTTGGTCTCTGCTGTGGTTACATATTCCTTTTTCATTATATTATATATAGCAAACATATTTCTTCCTTCCTTAATTCCTCATATAAAATGAGAAAATATCCGCGTTATTTGAATAGCTGACGTTTCAAATTCAAGAGGAAAAATATTTTACTTTTAGAAGAACCTATACCGTGACATCTGAGATTGAGAAGGAATACACATTAATTCAAGAGTACTTTTTTATGAATCTGAAAACAGTTTTAAAAATTTTT
This sequence comes from Synergus itoensis, assembly GCA_904066005.1. NCBI lineage: Eukaryota > Metazoa > Arthropoda > Insecta > Hymenoptera > Cynipidae > Synergus > Synergus itoensis. The sequence goes on along the minus strand of CAJFCP010000050.1, from coordinate 4,250,115 downwards.
CGCAGATTTGGATATGGAAAATTGTCGTAAAGTGAATATTTTGATAAGGCAATGTTTGATTTGAAACTCTTTTTAATACTAATAAATCAAAGATTCAAATTGAGATCTACAATGTTTAAGATTTGAAGTGTAAATTCCTCTATAAAGCGATGTCAAAGTTTGAATATTTTTCTAAGAAAAAGAGAATTTTAATGGAGAGAGAGGGTATTTTTGTGTGGTGCAAAATAGGTGCAAACAGCACACTCAAAGGGGTCGAATTCACCAAAGGCGTGTATAATGCGATCTTCATGCAATTGGGTACAGGGACGTTTGGAAGGATCGAGTGAAATTTGAATAAAAATACAGTCTTCCCCCTCTTGAGAATCCTTCAACGAAAATAAAACTCGAGCCTTCGGATAGTATTCCGACGGCGCTGAAGAATAGCTAGATTTTCCAATACACGGTACTAGATTCCGGATCACGTTCTTTCTACCCACTTGACTATTCCGGTACTCACCTCCTGACACTTCACCCACGTGCTTTACCCCTGACTCCCACCATTGACCTTTTCCTTGGTCTTTTACCTATTTTAGCATCTTTAAAAATGTCAGTTAAATGAAATTATTTGGAAAGATACCACCAGTTCTTTAATTCTTCTTATAGCTACCAACATACGCTAAAAGATACTAAAAACACCAAATCATACAATTCATCAAAGGCACGAAGGAAAATATAGAGCTATTCCCTCTATATTTCACCGTCACTAGTAATTGTCATATCCAGGATCTATATATATATATATAACCCCTAAGGTTTCGTTATCCATTTATTGATTAGCAATGTCTGTCGGGAAATTTGAGACAGCATCTGGAAGGAGGACTTGGGAGATAATACTTCCGAAAATCATAACAGAAGGCGATAACCACCGCCATAAATACAAATGGGAGTCGTCGGACGTGCCGGCGGCGAACTAGGGTTTTCCAGGGTGAGAGGATAGAAGGTCCACGGCGCCGTTTTATCGGTTAGTACGTGAGTTGTAGGTAGGCGTTTCACGTAAGTTCGTAAGATGAACCCGAAGAGAAATTTCCCGAGTGATAACTGCAATGCCTTGACCGGAGGATTTAATCTTTATCACCTTCCTCCCTTTTCATCTTCTCTCTATTTCACTTCCAGTCACCTTCTCCTTAAATTCCTTAATGAAGCCTTTTAGAACTATCAGAGTGGAGTTCAGTTTCTAAGGAGTAGAGCAAACTTGGATAAGCCTTCTTAAGGCGAAATTAATTCCCTGTGATTGACACCTTTAAGCTCGAATTTCCATTTAATTTTATGTTTGTTCACACTTTTTAGATACGAAATTTTTAGATACGAAACGTTTATATCCTATATTTTTTATTCCAGTCAGCATATAAAGGAAAAGTCAAGTGGTATCCATAGCTTATTTTCCCTCCTAGTTGTTTTCAGCATACCTTTACATAAATTTATCATCTCGACTCGACAGCCAATAAACGTGGCTCTACTCGGGATTCAAAGACATTCCGTTGAAATATTCGTCAAATAAGGAAAGTGAGTCCTGATTTAAACAAAGTAGTATCCTTTCTCGTCCGGCAGAGAATTTCATTATCGGTGGATAACTAACGAACAGGGTCCTTGAAACCGCACAATCATTGAGGAATTCCGTTGTCAAGTTTCTCTTTGATAAAACTAGTCAACGGGAATCTGGAAACTAATTGCGAATGCTATGAATGAAATTTTATTGAATAGTTTTTGTCAGATTCCATTACGGTAATAGAGAATCAATAAATCTACGTTTCAGAATCTTTGATATAGCCAAATGTCAACCCCTTTTCATAATATACCGCTTTCAAAACTTTCAAAATTCAATTTTCCTTAAGCTTCATCACTTGACATGAGGAAAATAAATTTCCATCCATTTTTTGGATCATTTTTTTCGGCACTGATAATCCCCTTATATCTTGAATAGAATAAAATCTCATTTTTGATACTGTACTTGAAAATTTTTGACACAAATGTCAAACTTTTTCATTTTATCGTATTTTCGTAAAACTTCAATATCTCGTTTGCAAATAAAGTCCATTATGCCTATCACGGACGACTGATCACGTCAGGACCCTTCATATTGAAAAGTCTGTGGATAGTCTCTATCGTAATAGCGTGCCTTCCCTCATCGTCGAATTTTTCTTTTTTTTTTCTCTGAAAAAAAAAGAATTCGTTAGCCCTCGTCAAAGGCAAAACCCCAAGCCATGTATATGAAAAAGAAAAAGTTGAGTTTTAGGAAAATTGGCGTTTTCGGTACCTTTTTCATACAGAGGGCAAAGGTCCTTGTAGCCCAAGGGACTATATGGTAAAATAGAATACGATATTATTCACAGAATGAAAGGGTTGAAAGTTGAAATCACTTTTCGGACCTAGGATCGACGAATAATCGATTGTGGTCTCCCTCATGGTCAAAATGGTTCTAAAGCAATTTCTATGGTTATACGTGATGCCTTTTTTGGTTTGATTCTGTTAAGATAGAATTTCATCAAATCGATTTTTTATTTTGAGTGGTCAAAGGTATTTCGAGCCTATTCGAAGCTCTGAATTTTACTTTGTGCGAGATTTTATAGAGCGACTGAGTGACAGAATTGGATTTATCCTTTATTGAAGTGGTTTTCAATTTCAAAAGGGTCGGAAGCTATTTTTACAATTCATCAAATATTCAGCGTGTATACGCTGATGAACCAGTGAATTACGCTGATAAACCAGTGAATGTCACGCTGATTCAGATTTAGAGAATAGAAATCTATTTGAGGGCTTATAATTCAGAATTGAGTCCTTGTGAAAATGGTGAAGTGAAAAAGTTGACTTTCAATATTTGAAACAGCGTGACATGTAATATTGTCATATTAAGAAGCAATACATCCACAAAAATCGAATATGTTTTGAATAACGAGCCACTTTAGAAGTGATAAGCGCTCCCAAGAAGCATCCCATTATCGCGAGAAGCCGGCTTTGTAATGTAAAACCGATTCTCTCTTCGCGGAAAGCATCACTGATAACTTTCCTTTCGCCAGCGGGAGAGAGAAAGAGAGATAGACAGAATTTTGCACGCCAGAAAAAACGACAGCACTAAGAGCAATGTGCAAAAAGAAAAGAAGAGAAAAAGAACTAAAAGAAAGTAGATTTCAAAGTAGATCAAAGGGATGGGAAAAAATTATGGAGGCAATTCTATCAATGCGATGGAATATGGATCGACCCAGAAACTCGAATCTCGCTACGACAACACCCACCTTCTTCTAGTACCCCATGAATAACCGTGAATCTCGTCAGAAAATCATATCGAGAATAACTACAAGCTATAAATGAATATCAATCCGAAAATTTTCAAATAATATAATTTAAATATACTAGAATGTTATACATGTGCTATATATGCTCTGATTTATATTAAGAGAGTTGATTCAAAAGGTCGTTGGTTTAATCGAGCTTTAGTACAACTAGATACAAATCTTTTTTATGGTAGGATATGCTGCGTTAAAATATCATATTACTCGAAATAAATGATCACTGGAGGAATCATTTATTAGTAAAAAGGTTGTCAAGGGTGTTGATAGTTTTCGGTTAATTTAGCACTGGTAGCAAATGCGACTGTTAGATCGTTCATCACTGTATTCCCAAGGGACACAAACAAGTGTAGGTAGCAACAAGACAAATTGCACTCGACCGAGTTGCTTGTATCTTCGCAATTCACGAACCTCCAGATTACCTTTTCGGCCCGCATAACAGAATGAGCTTTTTTTCTCGACTACAATTTCGCTTGACTTTCTGAACAATTAAAATGCCTTCTCTTGTAAACATGTGCACATTAAATGCGATAGCTTATCCTAAAAACATAGATTTCACGCTGTTCTCTTTTCAAAAAATCGTAAAAACAATCACGAGGAAAAAATAATAAACTTTAGGCAATTTTAGTTAGTAAAATGAATATGTTTCATTCACCTTTAGGACAAAGTCAAAAGCTGATAACAGGGTATTACTGTAGGATAGAGAAGTTTCATTCGCTCTTAACTGTCGTCCGAGCATCCCTTCATGAACTGTAAACCGGAAGAGCTCCCTGGAAATTTCCGGTGGTGGTCTTTTTCGATATTGGAATTTTCCTTATGATGAAAACGAGTCGAATAGGTTCATGTAATGAGCACTCAGAGTCCTCTTCTATTCCCTTTTGAACAGATTCGATTTAAATTATCATGACAATTATACATACATATAATAATAGTAATTTTTATATTACAAATAAGGCTAGTTTAGTGAATTAATTTAACAAACATTTTGGTTTAAAATTTTTTTTGTGGAGTGAGAAAGAGGCGGAGAAAGTGGCATCGCATTTTCTTCAAAGTATGGAAGCAATCAGGGTCTTGGAAAAACTTTAATTGGTCGGGTCTTTGCTAACCCGGCGGCGCTTCAAGTCGAATTGGCAATTTACCTTCGTAGTGGATGGTCTTTCGGATTTTTATCCGACGTGGTTTGTTTCTTAAGAGTAGAACGTCTTATTCCGTTCGATAAGGCTGGATTCACATAAAGAACGAAAAGGATTTTTGACTTTTTGAGAGAAAAAATTTTTTAAACTATTTTTCTATTACAAAAAAGCACAATTCTTCCTTTCAACAAGTCTCAGAAAGATTTTTTAATTTCATTAAAAAATCCCATGAAATTCCATTAAGTCTCTTAAAATCCCGGGCAACGCCGGGTAAACTTCTGCTGATATTCTATATATAAATCAAAAGACACACTGCAATAAATTTAACTTAGGAACCTTCCGGGACTATTCTGTCTTTACACTTCTTTACAAGCGTGTTTCAAACGTTAAACTGACGTGGCAGAGGACATATTTTATCGATTATTAACCCTTTCGTGTGGATAATTACAACCCTTATCTACCTCAAGTGAAGAAGGCTGGATTCGTGGAAAACTTACATGAAATTAAAGCTATTATGTATCATTTGAAGGAATATCTAATAAGTTCTATAGTAGCTCTCTAATGCTTGTATAATTTTGTGATATAGAGAATAATTCACAGTTGCTTTGCGAAACCTCGATTTGCAAGATGGACTTTTTCGACTCTCGGTATTGCAGACTTAATAAGTTTCTTCTTTCTTTGGTAGGACAATGGCCCTTCCAAAGCACTGCAGAAAAAATTATTTTAAGAAGTCTTGTTATACTGACAATGTTCAGTATTCTTATTCCAATGGTGAGAGTTTTAATCACCTAAATTAAAATCCTCAAATCTATTTCCATCAACCTATCAATCAATATTGTTTCTAGATTTTATTTTTGAAAAAAATGAAGAGCCTCGATGGTGTGATTACTTGCTTACCACCCATTTTATTCCAATTGGCAAATTTAGTGAAGCTGGTTAACTGTATAATTTACTCAGATAAGGTAAAAAAAGGATAAGTCTGCCAACTTTTACTTTGTAATTATAGACTTATAGATTCACGCGTGATTAAAGGTTGAAAAATATAGGGAGTTGAATTTCGAGTGTCGTATATTCGAATAAAAGCTATTAAGTATCATTTCATAATATTCGTGTCTCTCATCAAATATGAACTTTGATGTCGAGGCACGAATAGTCACTTTAGCTTTGCACTACACTTTCCATATTAAATTAGCTTAAATTATTTTCTGTCTGTAGATGAAAATGATTTTGATAAAAATGAAACAAAATTGGTATAGTGCTATGGATTCTTGTGAAGTAGAAATACTGGAAAAGTACGCGGAAGAGGGTAGAAGACTTACGATAGGATATGCAGGTTAAAAAAACTGTTTATATTTGTGAAAGTAATCTTAAAATTAAAAATTGCTGTTTTTAAATTGCTGATATATTTTTCAGCTTATTGGTTGTGGACTTATGGCACTTTTATTATAACTCCTCTTATGCCACAAATTATGAATATTGTTTCACCTTTAAATGTAACGAGGCCGAGACGAAATCTGTTTGCAGTTGAATTTTATGTCGATCCTCATAAGTACTTTTATCCGATATTATTGCATGGACTTGTAGCTCTCTTTATTGCTACTCTAAGTCAAGTAGCTATCGATTCCATGTATGCTGTTTATGTTCAGCATGCTTGTGGAATGTTTGCTACCTTAAGGTATCAAGAAAATTTAGGATTTGATTGAGTTTTTACATTCTCATTACGTTTCTTTTTCTCATTTATTCATGCTACAATAAATCTTAAAATACAGGATTCGACTCGAACGTTTAAGTGCCAAGAAGGAATCTAAACTTACTCGGTGTTTAGTAGAATCACACGATGGTAGTTTTGATGACGTAGTTTACTGTGTAAATAAACATAGATCATCTATAGAGTTAGTATATCTAATTGCTACAATTTATTATTCTAAAATTTATCAAACCTACTCTTTCAATCTGAATTAGTAAGAATTTGATTAATTGAATTATGTTATTTACTGCATAATAGGTTTTCCAATCTAATTGAATCTTCATACATGATCTCCTTTTGTTTTGTCATAGTATTGACCATGTTGTTTATTACTATCGCCGGAGTTAAGGTACTTAATATTAAAATCTAAAAATTTCTAGTTAAATGTAGAGGTATTTAACATTATTTTTATACATTCAGATTGTGGTGAAACTACAAGAAATTGAATTTGTGATTCGCTTAGCTGCTGCCAATTTTGCACAAATGGTACATCTTTTTTATAATAACTGGCCTGGTCAAAAATTAATTGACCACAGTTCTTATATCAGCGATTCAGTGTGAGTTATTAATTTTTCTTTACTAATTTCAAATAATAAATTCAGATTTAAAATTGGAGTATTTGTCGTATTCTAGATATAATGGAGAATGGTATGATATTCCTTTGAAATCGAGACGTTTGTTAAGCCTCATGATGCTTAGAAGCTCGGTTCCCTGTAAAATAACTGCTGGGAAACTTTACGTCCTCTCATTCCAAAGTTTCAGTGTGGTTAGTTGCGTCCATTTATTTAAAGTCGAATTAATTTAATTAATTAAACTTTAACCTTTAAAATGTTTCAGTTTATAAAAAATTCCCTCTCTTATTTTACTGTGCTTCTTTCACTTCGTTAATGGATTATTTATTTATGAATAACTCTTTCACATAACAAAGTACAAATTTCTGAGTTTACAAAGTTTCCACAAAGCATAAAGGTATTAATTTCGAGTTGGAATTGTGATTTTATAACATCAACAGTCAGGTATTACATTATATGTATGGGTTTGTGTATCTATATGTATTTAAAAATGTATCTCTATATTTATCGTACATTCATCATATTATATAATTCTCCATGAATATTCCTAAGTGATAATGTGGTAAGTTTTTCAGTGTATGTGTGTGTGTGTGTTCGTGTGAATAATTGCATAAAGCGTGTTTGTACTTTACCAAAAAAAACGTCTTCTTTACTTTCCCGATATAATTTTTTAGCATTTTCATTTTAATTGATAAATCCTATTTTTCATGAAAAATTTAATTTGGCTCTTCCATCAATGCCAAAACCTATGTGTAGGTTGGGGTTTCCATCGATTGCGTAAAATTCGAAAAACAGAGTTGTTTAATTGCATTATGGTGTCGTCTCTGCGGGAGGTTGGGACGGAGTAAAAGTGGGCGACTGGGGCCGATTAGAACGGATTTTAAAACAGGGTGCACTCGCGTACAAAATACCTTAATTATTCATGAAGAGTTAGACGGTGTAACCCTCTTATTACTCCCCTACATCTGAATTAGTTTCTGGCACGACGGCACGAAATTCTCTTGGCAGCGGTATCGCCGTCGAAAACTGGCTCTGGAAAAATATCTCTCTTAGCGCTTGGCATGTTCTACGACCGGCAATAAATAAATTAGCGGGGCTAATTGACAAATCGGTAATCTTGTGGTCGACTACGTCCAGAATCGTAACGGATGGAGCAATAAGGTCTGAAGCAGACCCAAACACAAGACGACCAACTTCCTTTTAACCGTTATTGCAAGTACGTTACTTTTCTTGTCTACTGCTCAACACTCCATTTAGAAACATCTCTCCAAAGTGCAATTTTATTTCAAAAAAATTATTAATCCCGCATATTAAAGTCTCATTAATTAAAATGATGATAATAAAATTAACTGCCGTTTAACTTTGACGAATTTTAAGGGATTTTAAAGCTTGTTATGGAATTTTAAGGATTTTCAAGAGGCTTCTAGGAATTTGAGATTTTTTGACAAATTTTACGTAATTTTAAAATTTCTCTGTTATTGGCTGCATCACTGAATGCGAAATAGCTCGACGATTTCATTTATTAACGTCGCTCTAATTTCTTCTTTTTTTCCTCTACCTTTTTTTCTCTTCATTTCTGCGTGGTTAAATTACGGTCGCAACATTTCCCACCATGCGATTTCTCGCTCACGACAGTTTTTCCACTTCCGGGCCAACCGCGAAATTCCCATGGGCGCTTGCTTTCTGATACGATGACACTATAAAGCGTCCAACGTGAAATATGGCTCTTAAATTACACTGAAAATATAAGCAAACTGAATGTCGAAAATAAAAAAGGAATCGAGAAATTCTGGAGTCCAGAGAAACAATCGTGTTATAGCTTTTAACGAGCTCAAGAAATGGAAATCCAATAAAGTCTTCCATTTACTATTTTTTATTGCTTTCTTTTATGTTCACAAACGTCGAAAGAAATACTTTTTTCTCATACAGAGTTCTTTAATTTAAAGTTTATTGCGTTTTCTAACATGAGAAGAATATTTAATACATTTATAATTTTATATAAATTTAAATATTTTTAAGTCCCTTTTTCTAACTTTTCGAAATGGAAGCTTCTTCAAAATTTGCCGCACAAATCGAATTGGTCATCCTGTAGATTATTATAATTTTATTCGATAAAAACCTGTTTCCGATGAACATCCTCTGTTTCCGGTAGTAGGTTTGAATCAATACCTAATCATTTGCAATCAATCGAATTTGAAGGGTTGTCTGTACGAAGAATAGTCTCTCCCAGGGTGGCTTATTAAGCTTTTCTGGAAGCTAATCTAGAAGCTTTACTAAATTGATAAATCTGCAGCTAACGGAAGTTCCAGATAAAAAACTTCGCCCTAGTGTTTTTTTATCGACCTCTAAGAAAAATAACATATTTACCAACTTGACTTACGTGGCGCCAACATTCAGCAGGAAGTCGTCGCTCCCTTCTTCTTTCTTTTATGCTTCTCAAGCACTTTAGTAGTAACAACACTTTTTAGGATTCAATCAAAGTTTTCGAATTCCAGGAGTTAATTAACAGCATTCGAGTTGCGAAAATTTAAAAAAAACTTTTATTATTCTTCCAAAATTGAGTCATAAGTTAAACAAATTTCTGACATTGTCATCCAATGTTTGAAATAAAAATTTTCCTGGCAAATATATAAAAAGGACTAGCTTTCGCAATAGCAATTGCAGACATTGGTTTGCATAAGCAAGGGAAATTTCTATTCTGGACACATTCGCTTAAATCCATTCACATACCAAAGTTGGGAAAATTGGGAATTCGAGTACTAGATTGAATCACAATACTCTCTTCGCGAGCGATCAAACCCTCCACGTGTTCTTTTCCACTCAACCCTGCCATTTTTTTCCTCTCGAATCTCCCCCTATGTGTGTCTTTTACATCGTGCGTGCGTGCATGTACGCACCATCTACGCTTTTTCGTTAGCATCTATGTCAGCGAAACGAGATTGGTTGTTGGCTCTCGCAGGATATATCGCTACTCGATTCGCATATTTGCGAGGAAAATTGAGGTCGGAAGTATCTGATATAATTTTATTATATGTGTACTTCGTAAAAAAATTATAGTGGAAGCAATAAAAAATTGGGTCTTTAATAGGAAGAAAAGAAAAGAAAATAAAAATGCTGTCTTCCTATTCCTTTGAACGAAAAATTTAACTTAACAATATTCTGGATTCTATTGAAAAATTTTAAATCACTTGAAATCCCTTCAAAACTCTTTCAACTATTTGTCATCGAAATCTCCTCATCTCCTGAAATCCTTTAAAACCTCTTGAATCTCTTCAACTCGTCTTGAAACAAAAAATTTAAGTAAAAAAGTATTCTAGTTCTGATACAGAGTTTGTTTGTTACAACCTAGCATTTAAAAATTGTCTCAACGGTATATTCTCCTTCACTTAAAAGTTTCCATTTGTTTCGTGGAATTCTCTACTGGCTCTGGGCTATCGCGACCAGGAAGAGTTGCTGGAATTTGCGGTTTATTAAACATCCTAATGCGAAAAACTATTTGCCCCTACGATCCCCTGAGAACTGCACTGAAACAATTTTACATTTGTCGTTTCGTAAATAAACACAGAAATAAAACATTCCGAGTTAATAAAAGATATCAGAGTTTACCCTGCAGCTTTATTTTTCTTTGCTCTTTCTCAAATAGAAAACTTCAACAAAATTATCGAATTTTTCCCCGTAAGTGAGTTTCGCATCTTTTACTAGGTCCAAAATATTTGTTTTGAAAAATATCTTAGCTAATTCTTAATATTCTCTAATTATTAAGAGAAAGTTTTCTAACTTCGGCAAATCAAATTTGAAATCTCATTAACATATTAATTGCTTTAATTTTTTTAACTCATTTCACTAAAATATCTACGTGATTTAATTTGGTGATGAATAAAGGGTTTGGATTCTAAAGAAGATTCGAGTATTTTGAAGACCATAGGAGTTCTTAAAACTTTCACAAAAGCAAATCCACCCCCAAACTTATCCCTTACTTATTCCCAGGCGAAACAACTCGAGAGAGGGCAAGATTATTCAATGTCACCTAAAAGTTTTGCGAGCTCGATTTTCGTTCCGAAGCTTCTTCTGGAACTTAAGGGCACGATAAAATACAGATTTCCGCCAGATATCTTGAATTTTCTGACGTAAATGTGTCTAAATGCAGTTCCTTAGTTTGTTCTAGTTAAGTTTCGAGTAAAAGACATCTGCAAGTGACAGGGATAAATAAAGAAAATATATTCAAGAGGTTTCGCGAATCATAACTTTTCTCTTTAATATTCACAGCAAATAGAGCAAAAATATATTTTTTTAATTGTGTATTTTGAAATTAGAGAGCTGCAAAAACACATATCTTTGTCAAAATAAATACAAAATTATAAATATGTTAAAAAGTAAATAATAAAATATCTACACGTAATCACGAAGGTCCAGAAAAATATCCAACATCCTGTTTCTAAACCGCTCGTTTTCCTTTAATTGTTTAGAATAAAATAAAGATGTCTCATCCGAAACATTTGCCCAAACTTGTGACGTAGTCATGGATCCTTGACTTTTCGTTTCTAATTCACTCAACGTAATCGGTAAAGCAATAATAGCACGCAGCAAACCAAATATTTTGAATTCTGCAATTGATTCAATAAATTCATTCCATGGAAATATTTTTTTGATGTCAATATCAATTTCCGATAAGGATTTTTCCAGAGAACTATAGTAAATTTTAAATAATTGTTCACTGTGTGTAGATCTCATTTCTCTTGTCGTAGAGTAATATAAAAAGAGCCATATGTCGTAAGCTGGCGGAGCGTATCTGCAAAAAAAATTAATTAAAATTATATTTTATACAATGGAAAAGTGATGTAATTTTTCTCTTCCACTTCATAATGAAATACCTTGCTCTCTATTATATTTAAAAATAAAATCTCACCTTGTATTCTGAAAATCTATAAAACAACATTGAATTGGTTTGCCATCTCCACTATATTTAAACAGTAAATTATTGGTCCACAAATCACCATGCAATTGTACATTTCTATTTTTTGTAGAAGGTACAAGCATTTTGTGTAATTTGGTTTGAATCTCATTTACCAAAGTCTTGCATTTATCTCGAGTCAATGAATCAAATTCAGATAAAAAGTCAAGAACAGATAGTGCACACTTGACTCCAGTAGTAAAAACAGAAGGCGGAGGTCCATCATACGAACGAATAACAATTTTCTTCTCTCGACAAAAATCCAGCAAACTCGTTTTATTTTTTTCTTCAAATATCACAGATTTTGCATGAAACTTTCCTAAAGTTTGCAACACAACTTTGCAATGATCAACATCAAGTGTGTCTAATTTATTTTTAAAAATTTCAAAACCTTTCGAAATAATATCCTCCAATACTAAAACATCATTTTCCAATCCCAAATAACATATTGGAATATACTCCCTATCACTTTGATCCAAAATTTTTGGAAATAATTTCGTATAAAGGCGAACTTCTCTATTGAACATTCCACTGTTACAAACAATATCATATTGTTTTGTTCCTTTCGGTGGACGAATTTTGATGAAAAATTTTATGTATCTCCTATCTGTTGGAAATTCTGGTCGTGCAACTGAAGCTTTCAGATAAAAATACTGTCCCAAATATCCATTAGATTCCCCGACAGGAAGAATTTCATATTTTATTAAAGAAAATTCGAGCATTGACTTTTGATTCAAGTTTTTTTGGATGATATCCATACACTCTTGGGGCTCAAGAATTTGATTAGATCGGTCCTTCATTTTTTCTAAATTCTTTCTGCAAAATTTTTCAACGTTTCTCAAATGTCAAGTATAAGTAATAATGTATAATATTTTGATGAATACTTCTTACTTACCTACAGAACAATAAATGTTGAGTACTTTCACTAATTTTCAATCACAAAAACATTTTACGGTTTTTAATTTTTGGGGAAAATCACAATTTTAAGGCACTAAACATTGAACTATACTTTGTGGATCGACCAAGTAAATATGACTGCGGAATAAAAATAGAGTCAGCTGATGCTATAATGAGTCACATATATATCTTATCTTCAGTGCTGTAACTGAATCTTTAGAGCCCCGATAAAAATTTATCATTTTTTTTACTTTATTCGTTATCATTGAAGGAGGCTGACATGGATATTGAAAAAAATATTTTCATGGATTGAATTTATGGAATCGATTACGGAATTCAAACTGATTTCTTTGATACGTGTCAAACTTGCTTTTTCTCTAGTAATGTATAATTACCAGAAGGAATTTTGGAACTTCATGACTTTGTATAAATTAGATTTAAGGAAAATGATCCTAATTATTCATAATTCATCTGTATAATTCTTGGGCTATTAAAAAGTTCTATCTGGAAAAAAATCTAATATGAAATTAAAATGGAGTGTAAATATAAATATGGATTTAATAAGAATTATATTTCTCCATTTATTACTGCAAATATTGAAGGTGTTTAATCCGGAGAATAAACGCTTCAGGTGATTTAAAGGTTGTGATACAGAAAGGGTGAATTCACTTGTGGCGGGTGCTCGTGAAATTGATGGCGCTGACGACTGACTGATGGGTAGGTTCGTGCGTTTTCTCGTTTGTGCCTCGATGTTCGATATCAATAACAAGGAGTGAGTTCGGCATCTGGAATATCTTCTCCATTTCTTAACTTACCCGCAAATCGTCACGTATAAGAAACATCTTTTTTTTTATATTCCAAGAAAACTCATCTATCTCAATTTTTTCAACATTTTCATCGAAGTCAAATCTTATTCACAATTTTTATCTTCAATTTTTTCTTCATCTAATTCTCTATTCTTAACCAGCAATGTTATACGAGATTTTATGGAATTTTAAGGAATTATTAAGGAGTACAAAGTTATAATTAATTAGATGCGAAAATTCACTATTTATTGTGTAGTATTTGCAATGTTTTTATTCTCTTTCTTTCATGTATAGTGACTACAGGGTATATGTAATTATTTTACAATACAATCCCTCAAATTAAAGAGGAGGAAAAATAAAGTTTTTGCCAAGATTTCTTAAACACGCTCATTAAAGATTCAGCGACTAACTTAGATTTACACAACCCTTGGTTACTGGAGAATGTGGTTTTCGGCAAGATTCCAAAGCCATTTGAAACGACGTGCCAAACGAATCTGCCTCTAATTCGTTTCGGCGTGCAGAATCTTCGATCAATAATTTACCTCTTGTCGACGAAATTTAATAGTCCCTTGATATAATCTGCTTCCTGTGGTGTAAAATTTCCTCTTTATATGTCAGATAAACACCTACTATAAAGACCTATTATAAAAACGATTAGAGAACATAATTGAACCTGATTAAAAATGAATTTTCCTTTAGTTTCCCGGTGTGGAATTTAATTTATAATTGCAATTTAATTTTCTGATGTTCTGCAAGTTCAGAAGAAACAACTAAAGTTTACTATCATCGACTGAAATATAGAGTAGAAAAGTTAATTCCGTCGGTGGTCGTATAAAATAATGCAAGCTGATCTTTTAACGTCTTAGACTTAGCTCTGTGGTCTAATTTTCGCCGAGTGATAACGAAGAGGTAATTTTCGGACTAATTTATCCTGAAAAAGGTGCACATCTTTCCCGAGCTTCATAATCCGGAGTGTAATATCCAGCAGGAAATTCCCTTGGCTAGCAAGGAGCTTATAAAAATTCGTTGGGCTTAATGAAGCCGTAACTTTCAATTTATTCAAATGTATGCTAACCGATATTATGGTCGCTCTCTATTCAAATGCTCAGTAAATTTGATCACGCACAATTTACATGAGAAAATTTTTCATTTTCGTGTCGTTATGGTAATTAGCTATTGTCAATTTTATTCATTCTTATCTTAAGAGTCTTATCTACTTTTTATCACCTTTTCATATTAATTGAGAATTTTCGATTTTTTAATTGAATTTTAGGGCGTAAGTTAGCTTCGTCTTCTACTTTCTGATGCTTGGAGCAAAGTTCTTTAAAAAATTTGGCACCCAAAGTGCATTAAGCTGCATATTAAAAGAGCTCTCACTTTTCAAATTTAAATATTGATTTCGTGGCAAAGACCAGTAATGGCATATCTCAAAAGCGAATCGAGTCTGTAGTATGAGAGTTGGTTGAGAGTTTAGCACACAGAATGCATTCAGAATCGCAGATCAAAGTTCTGAGTAACTAACTTAAGTTGAAGCTATACTATATGGTTAATCTGATCCATACGGGGATTCTGTATTTGGTACATTCATTAAAACTTCGATGGTTGATAAAGGTCATCTGTGACCTGATCTCTCTTAAAACACAAAACATAAACTGACAAAAATTGACATAAAAACCAAACTTATACATAGTTTTGGATATAAAATATTTCTTAAAAAAAAAAAAAAAATAGTTGAAACTGCGAACTCGTTCACTTGACACTCTCGTAGCAGGCTTTGAATTTCTGGACGCGACGGAATAGATATTCGAGAGCTCGAGTTCAGTGGATAATCGGGTAGTCCGTATTTGAATTAATCTGACCGTAATGCACTCTCTGAGCGTCAGCACTGGCCTCAAGCGGCATAGCAGTCGTAGTTGGTCGTATTCGTTGAAATTTTGCGATGTGCGTGGATCAATAAATTGCACATGGAAAGGAATGGTTCGCCGGAGACACGGAGTAGCGAATAAAGGGAGCTTACAAAGATACGGGTGGCTTTGGAAGCTGGTAGAGGGTGGAACAGGGCGGAACATCCATAGAAAGGGTGGGTGGCCAAAGTCAACCGATTTCGACGATAGGGACTTGAAAGTTCTCTCTCGAGTTTTATCCACCAGTCTCAAATCCTCGTCTTTAACCAGCTAACGATTTACTTTACATAAACCCTCGAAATGATTATTTTCATCCCTCTATTCCGAAATTTCATCCCATCGACCATTTAAAAACACTATACCTACCCTTCAATTCATACCCTCTCAATCTGAATTAGTTAAATCTTACTAACTAAACCCTTACAATTCCCAAAATTTCTCAAAATTTGTTGATATTCTCTGAATTTCCCGACAAACTTTAAAATTCGACAAAATTTTTAATTAGTCAAATCGAATCGGTGAAGATAAATTGAAAAATAAGATTACAAATAAATAATCCTAATGTTCGTAACGATTGAACGAACATGTGTAGTTCACAGATCCATTTCCATGTCAAATTGGTTCATCGGTGCATGTCGACTGTCGGATTCGTGAAGCGAGGTGGGCAAACTCTGTTTGGGTTTCGACAGGAGGATTGCTATTGTGGAAAATGAAGTACGTGTCCTCTCTGCGAAGTAGTGGTGCAAGCTCGGCAAGAATTGAAACCAGTTTCGCCTCATTTCCTAAGTTTTACGTCTCGTTTCAAGCTGAAAATCCAGAATCCGATAACACGTCACTAATTTCATGATGTCATGCTCCACCCTCTCTTGCTATCTCAGCAGGAAACCGATGTAAACTCGTAAAGAATAAACGAATACAAAATACGTACGCTACAAAATACGTACGCTACAAAATATATCGTCTCTATAACAAAAGCATGACACGCTCAGTTTCAAATGAAACCTCCAAGGAGGCATTTGTACTCGATAATGAAAAATCCACCCCTAAACTCCGTCACCTTTCACTCGATTAAAAATGCAGCTAAAAACCCCGCAAATTATTATTGTCTTTCGTTTTCTATGGAAATGATGATTCACGCTCCCTTCCCTATGCAGTATACATAATACTCATTACAATACAAGCACGTGCTTTTGTCCTCAAGCCTTTTTCACACAAGCTTCCAACTTCTTTGTGTGGATCTTTCCTCTATTAGAGATAATTAATTTGTTCAAATAATCACCGAATATCAATTAACTTCAGTGACATCCCAAATTAGGTATAATCACATACTTTCCTTTCAATATTTTCAACATGTAAGAATTACTACCTTGAAATATTTTGAAATCCACTTATAGATTTTTGAACAAGATAGTCAAAAAAAAAACGTTACATAATAAATGGAGGACCCATTAATCTATACTTTGTCGTTATGAAAATTGCATAATTTAAAAAACTTATCCTTTCGCACTTTTGGCTCAAAATCTCAAAGTTTACCGAATCTATATTGCAAAGCTATTATGATGTGAAATTGCACGAGGCAGCTGAGCGATTAAGGGGGAAATTGAAACAATGCTCGAAAATTCGGGAACAATTATGTAGTATCCGCTTATGAACACGGCGCACATGAACGCCGTAATTGAGTATATGTATATACGTGAATCTCTCATCTCTGTGTGAGTTGACATGATGTAAAAAAGGGGGAAAATACAAAGGCAAAAACAATGAAAACGCTTCGACAGTGGCGTATAAAATATCCAATTATTCTCCGCAGAATTGAGTATCGAGCGAGCTAGGCAGCAGTCCGATGCTGCACCGGTAGTAAATAGTTCTGAATCTGGAAAGCAGCCAGCGAGAAAGCTCGTCGTCGTCATGGCTCCAAACTCGCGAAATTTTTATGGATTTAGAAGATCCTTTAGCGCATCGCCAAGTCTTTCTAATATTCATATCGCAATATGAAAGCACCCTGATACGGGGAATAATACAACCTTCTGATGCATACAGAGCTTCAATACCGATTCACTTTGATAATGGATGATTTACTATTTCATTTAGTAGAAAATGGAGAAATTACTAATTCAAAAGTCAACTCATTCTGATTAAGAGAGTATTACGGTAGAAAAACCAATTCTGAATGATTTTAAATTAAAATATACAAACTTTTATACAAACTCAAACTCTCTTATTTTAAAACTCGCTAGATTTACAAACGTATAACTATAATATAGCAGCTAACAATGTAAAATGTCAAAACTCTCACTAATTAAAAATAATGTAGAACAATTAACTCTGGTGAAAAATAAACGGTTGGAATGTTTCAAGTATTCTTGAGTTTGCTCGTTATTTCTGAGAGAATGCTTGAGCAGTTGAGCACTCATAGTTCCTCAGGAACGAACTGTCGGAATTTAATAAAATTCTCCTAGAGAAGAGAACTGACGTTCTCTGTCATTCCAACGTTGTTTCGGTGTTATTACTGTTTCCGCATTATTCTAGTTCTTGAAAAGATGGGAAATGTTGGACATGGGACGAAATTAGTTTCACGAGATATTAGACGAGGTTTGAGACATTCGCGTGGATAATTTTCTGAAGTAAGACTACTCGAGACAATCGTATAAAGAGCGTGGGAGGGGATGTGGGAGTAGTCTACTCAATTTGCATGGGAAATGGGAAGGATCCTCAACATATATCCTCTGATTCTGGCCCAATAATGCACAACTGCTCGACCAACCCGTTGAAATTCAATTACGAGGCTGTAGCTGATCGTAGCTGTCCTTCTCAGAACCGAAACCTAACATAATAATCAAACAATGAATTTCACTCCTAGTCACTATAGTGTAAAGTACACAATCGCTGACACGAAGATTGAATGCAAACTGACCAAATTTGTGTTTGGAATTGTCTTTTATTTTGGTCAATTAATCTGCATTTAATAAAAAAGGTTTGTATCCAAAGGGGATGAAGGGAGAGATCAGTAGTGCAGGTCAATATTTGGTTAGTCAGTGGTAAAGATCTACGTTTATTCATAAAAAAATTCTGGTTTTGCAGCATCTTTTATATATTGAGAAAAGTATTTATACTCTAATTCGTGAGTAGGTCTAATATATCAGCATAATTGAGAATTCTTTTCTGACTTTGATGTAGGCAGAATGGTTTTATTACTCGTAGGACAATAAATATTTTTTCGTCCCTTACTTGTCTGCTGGAGTTGAACGAATGAAGAAAGGCATATGAAAAATGCAGAATTGAATGGAGATGTGGATAATACAAGGACACTTAGGCTCAAACCTAAGCTAGTTTCGTGGAATGGTAGTGTATGTAATATATATTTTAGCATCCCCAACTGCTCTCGATCCTAGCCAATCCTAGAGTCGCTTGTCGTATTGTCACGCATTGTGCGAGATCCTGGCTTTGTCTAACTTCCAGCGGTACTTTAGGTCGACAATTACGTCCTACGAATGAGCTACTCTAGAATTTCGTCACCTCTATACCATTGTTCAATCCTTAAAAGAGATCGTTAGGATCCGTTCTCGAGTACTAGTAGGTTAGAATTGATTAATTAAAATGGGTTCGTTATCAGCATTATTAGATAAAAGTGTAGAAAATTTGTTAAAAAAGAGGATGTAGAAATTCCCACTGAAAGCTTTCTAATTTTATGTTTGAAGGTTTAAAGCATTCAAAGTGAAATCATTTCAAGTTTAAATCGTTAGAAATAATTTTTGATTGAAAAATTTTGATTGAAAATTTTTTATTAAAAGAAGAAATAACTGAAAGGTCTTGAAAGCCGTACATTATAAAAAGAATAGTAGCACTATTGATTAAGTGTCATAAACACGAGACCAGGTAATGTGGATCTTATTTCCCGATGGTAATAAATTCCACAACTTAAGGGAGAGAGAGTGGATCTATTTCTAACGTTATTCGAATAAAAGTACAATCTCTATATTATCTATATATGATCAGTGTTATTCAGTCTTGAGAAGAGCTTTTTATAGAAGAGGAAGATTACTCATGTCATTTTCTCTATAATTTGTGCAATTTTTCGATAAAACAGTATAACAATTCTGAAAGAACTCTTTGAAGTTGGTCTTTGGTGTATCACAATTAAATATGTACATTGAATTTAATCAGTGCGTGAGAAACGCGGAAGACTGACTGCACATTTAAGCACCTGCTCTCGAGACACTATCAGAAGTGCCGCATTATACGTTTTCACATGGTCGCTATTCAACATATAGCAACGCGTAATAAACACTTAACGTTACCACTTAGATAAGGCCTTCCGTTATGTGGGGATGAGGGATTGAGGAGCCTTTCCTGCCTACTACTATATAAGCACTGCAATACCGTACACGCACATTCGCGGCTCACGCAATCCTCGATTTCATTCTAAAGTGCTCAAATGTCATGCATGATGTGTTGGCTAAATAATCGTATTGCTTGATAATATCGCAGATTTTCTTTCACTTTTCGCAACTTTTTTCCATTACGAAAACGACGCAAGCCGTCGCTTTATGTCGCACACGTGCTTCTCTATTTTACACATTGTTCGTGCACGCGGATCTAAAACTTCCCATCCAAAGTCTAAAGATAGAGCTGGCAGCCATATAACATTTTGTTTTTGCTTTTGGAGAACAAGCGAATGTAATGGCTTGTGAAAAGTACAAAATGAGATGGCAAGCTAGAATTTCGAGTAAGAGATTTAGAGTAATGTTGAAGCTGAGAACACATAGTCTCTTTTAGTAATGATGAATGTCATCATTTATTAATGAATGTCATCATAGATTTAAGCCTATCTTTAATTGTAAAACAAGATCGTAAATATTAATGGTCTTGTTTTAAGATTAAAGATGGATTTAAAACTTAAATTAAAGTGTAATAAAAAGGCAACAATGCAATACCAGCATCTGAAAGCTACAATATCATATGTATTGTAACGCATATTGCTATTATGAAAGATAGTCTAAAATTGTGAAGAATTCTGAAAGAAGAAACTAAGAAAGCGTATTTTGACTTGGACTGCACGTATGAGTATGTAAGAGCAGCACAGCCGGCTCTGAACATTTCGTATTCTGCACCTGTATATCTCACACCTCGTGCAGCTTGCATAGATTCCAACACGAAGGATGCGAAATAAGATTGAAAGCACCGACTCTTATAGGAAAGGTATACATCGACTTGTTTGGTACCCAGCACAGTTTCCGCCTTTCTGGCATAACCCCTTACCCTGCCCAGGGGTATTCCGAAGTTATGTCCGCTCTAATCCACTTTGTAGACTTCCGAACAAAGTATCCGGAACACGTGAATCATCGAAATCACGCGCCGTGCCACGTCGTTTTTCTACGTCCAGAAAAAGCAAAAAGGTGAGACAATATTGAGACAAACATGAACGATACACAGAAATGATTGGAAAAGTCCAACTTTCTCACCCTTTGTAGCTCTCAGAATTTCATTGCTCGAAATCGTTTTGGAATTATTGGGTGTCTGGGAGGAAATATATGAAAATTGTTGAAATTCAAGGAAGAAAATGAAGAAATTTATCTGTTGTCCAGGCCGGGCCCAGACCTGCCCAATTTCTGGTTGGGGACAGGTCGGGCTATGTGTTTTATTCTGAGTCTGGGAAAATTTCTACTTGAGAAGATGTTTTTGTTACGAGTTGTTACGTAAGCATATTATGTATGTGATTGGCTGTGTTCCTTTAAAAGAACATAAGTACAATGTGCCATATCTCGCACTGTATGCATCACTTAAGCACATTAAATGCAACGAACGATAGCTCGAAGCAATGATGATTGGTACAATGACTTTCTCTCAATAGTATTAAAGGCACTACTCACATAAACCATGAAGCCTTCATGTGAGCCTGTGTCTTCTATTAATACAAGAAATGGTGACTCAATCTAAATTAGATATATCACTGACAATAAAGCTGAAATCTTTAAGTGACCTTTCACTCTTATGTCAGTAATCTTTATAGTTCGATACGCAGTAGGGGGTGTCAAAACATTTCGTAAAGGTTATTTCTCAAACTCATTTTTCAATTTGTAATTTTATATCTTTTTTGTATGTCGATATTATTAATTTTTCAAGCATTATATTATTGTCAGTTAATTATTAGTTAATAGTTACAATATCTGAAATATTTTCACCGAGTTGATAATTCCTACAAGTTAAGGTTTATCTCGTTTCTTTTTTACACTTCTATGCTGGTACTGAGGTAATATTTTCTGCACTCTGTAATGGGAAAAATTACTCTCTTCATAGGGGCGATTCAATTCATCAATGGAATAAAATACAAATTTTGTTCTTCATAAATTCCTAAACTACAATAGAAGAATAAATTGGTGAGGGGTAAAGAAATTCAATATTCTTTTTACTATGTATCTTTATTATCTTACTATTTAATACATTTGCAGATATGAAATAAGGTTCGGAAAAAGATGAAATGTACAAGCTTTTCAGATAGAATTTTCTTCAGAGCTTTACAATCTAAGGTGACACTAATCTCGTAGCAACCCTCTCGATTGGAACTTTTGTCGTGTATACATATATTTTCTTTTCTTCATATGAAAGTCGCAGGAGCCGAATCCCTTTTCGTATAGGGGTTAGCCACCGAGTGTCGGTTACTTTTTCCCCCTTGTTTGGCTCGATGATGAAAAATTTTTTTCTCAAAAGAAAGTTCTTCAACTTTTTGGTAATTACAAAATCCTATATACTTATACGTCGATTGACGAATAGCCTTACAAAAGGGGTTCAGTGCCAACATTTTTTATTAACCCAAGTTCATAGACTTGCACTGGTGCACTTAAAATAAAGAAAGAGATAATTCGCTCATACTGTATATTGCGGAGGGATGATAAAAAGACGTTTGAACCGACTTCAGGGAAGCTAGGCGCCCCATTCTTTTCCGTTCTTTCTTTCTCTCGCGAATATAATTGCCGTTCCTCTTTTATCCCGAGGATTCTCGAGCAACCCTAAAGCGCCTTGCGGACTTCGCAACAAGATTTATGACAGCGCGTGCGCTTCGCGCTCCAAAGCATACAATAGTAGGAACCGCGTGGCTGTTTGGCATTGCGAGGAGAGACGATCGGTGGCGATCAGACGCGAAAAGCAAGCACAAGTGCTCAGTACGCTTTGCGCTCTCGCATGAAGCGGACGTTTGACGTCGCGACGTCCGTAGCTGTAGTTCACATCTCGGGCGCACTTTTCGGCCATACATTGTTTTGCCCTTCACGTTTTTTCGTTTTCATCTGCTGTAAATTTTATTCGACTTCAATGACTTTTATGATCTTTCGCTAGGCAGTGCGCAACCGCACGGAAAATCCGCGCGGAAGTGCCGCAGCTTCGATGAGAAACAAACGAAAAAGCCGTAAGCCTTAAAGCGAAGAAAGGCCACCGGCCCGAAGAGGAAAACAACTGAACAGGTGCATTTTATTCATAAAAACCTTTTCAATTTGTGAAACCTATTCTATTCAAAATTTTTGTTGAAAATTTCCAATGTATTCGAAGTTTATTTCTGAAGTTTGCGTTTTCAATAATGTGATTCAATTTTAGAAATTATATACTATAAAACAATGCGTAATTAGCTATTATGTTTGACTCTTGCTGCAGCTTAAAATAATTGCGTGTTAAAATCATACTTGTCAGATTTTAAATCTTTTTAGATAATGCATGTTTAATCAATTTATACACTTTTGACTGTGTTATCATGGGAACAAGTGTATTTTATCCCAGATGGGATGGAAATCAACTCAGCTGGAGTTCATATGTAAATAATGTTAGCTTTTGTTTTTTATCGCGTGCTGACGTTACTTTTTTTGTGAACTCCCATTTGGCGAAAAAGGAAGTGTTTGCTGAGGTTAAATCCAGATAGAATTTAGTATACGAAATTCTATGAACCTGAATTAATAATCATTGAGAGATGAAATATTCTTCCTTTCATATTTATTGCAATAATGATTAATTGAGGTAGTTTTATTATTCTATACTATAAAATATCAAATTAACAATATATAGATTGATCGTTTTTGCAGGACTAAACTAATAATTCCGTATGAATCGGTTCCATAACGTCAGATCATAAATTCAATTTCATAATGCTAAATCGATGCTTATGAGAATTTATATATTTATACCAGTGATTAATTGCTAAACCCGTAATTTCCTAGTATTAATAATAAACTGATAACATATCAAAATTTATGAATCAGAATTTAAAAAATTATTTAATTCTGAAATAGCCTCAATTCTAAATAAAAAATAGTTATCTTTTTACTATAAAATTCTTCTCTGGATGAAACGGGTAATAAAACTATGATTTTAACTACAAAAATTCATTTTTAATATAGATTTTATAGTTTGCGAGACAATAAACATTTAACTGCGCTATTATTTTTTACAGCAATGGGATAATAAAATAGGATGTAGTCTATTATAATTCATTATATATTTCTCTGTGTATTTTTTATCCATTCGCTGAAAGTTTCGTTTCGCAAAATATAGTTTTGAAACAAAGTTTGAATTACTGTAATATTAATAGGTTTCTGACCGCTCTGAACGAATCGTATGCACCTGCGACAACCACGTGACAGTTTGATATATGAACCCGGAAGTAGGTGGCTCGAAAGTGAGCCTCAAAAGAAATATCGACATTTTCGTAGTTTCTTGTGCTCAAGAATCTCATTTACAAGATTTGAGAATTCGTTATTACACCCTCTGAATTGTGGGGAGAATTCCTGTCACGAAAAGAGCTATAAAAACACGCGAAACGTTGGAGATCTTGCGCCTTCCCTCGAGTCAGACAACTTTTAGTAATATAAATGTCGCTCATAATTAAGGACCCCCAAGTTGTCTACATTACTACATTTCGTTGCACGAACTCACAAACCAAAATGTGAATGTGCGTGCATATTTTCATTAATGTGACAGCTTCAGACTTTATTATTGTTATTGATTTGAAAGGTAGTTCATAAAATCTTTTCTTTGTTTTGTATGTTTCTTTTCGAAATTTTACAAGCTAAAGGGCTAAAGGTTATACTAAAAGTTTTGCCTCTTTCACCTACAATAAAATTGAGAGATCGTGATTTAAGTTAATTTCGTATAAAATCAACATTCAAATAATAGAAAATGTAATTAATGAACCTTGAAAATAATTATTCGTCAAATGGGATTGGAGTTCAGAGAAAGGAACTAGAATTGAGAAGAATTGATATTTTAAAATGCATGGATGGCTGGAATACACATTCTCGAATAAAGCTTTGAATACGTTTGAATTCTATTGTAGAAAACTGCTTAAAAAACGCATAACAGTCGGTTTTATTCGGCCAGAAAGGGAACAAGAATGCGCATAGTGATTTTCCTTCTCCTACATATTCATTGTGTTTAAGAAAGAACAGCAACTGCGAGCGAATAGGATTTGTGAAATACGAGAGATTGATAATGGAGAAGGTTCAATAGATCGTCAGAAAGTTGGTAGTCGAGTTTCGATCCGTCTGATGAAGGTCGGAAAATTCCTGAGTGGAGTTTTCCGAACTTATTTAATCAGAACAATCAAACAAGTTTTGAATCAATAAGCAAAATCTCAGAGAACACACGCACACACGCACACGAGTAAATCAAGTGTATTTGGTGTAATTTTTAGGATAAAACGGAATCAGAGATATATATGGTAAGTGGAATAGAGACAAGTGAGAAAACAGATGATTCTGTTTACATATGGTGCAAATGCTGCCATCCATTTACATTGTGCGACGTGCAGTTGATAGTGGAAAAACATTTCTTTAAATTTCTATGTGGCCCAATGCGTCACACTCGATTCGTTAGAAAAAAATTATGTTACAAGCTTTTAAAAAAGTTTAGTTTACTTTAGAGTTTACTGAAACTCTGGATCAGTGTCCCCTAGGGTAAAAAATATTTGTTCAGTCTGTGATGTATATATCCATCAAAGTAGTGTTACTAATTCACTTAGTAGCGAGATACCAATTCATTTAGTTTGTCCTTATATTACTAATTAAATTAGTAACTTTTTAATAATTTGACTTTGCACTACTTGAATTAGCAAGAAAGCGTTTTAATTAAAAAGAGTCGACAATTGACGCGCTATGGAATAAATTAAATCGAAGTTTCGTTTAATTTCCTGCATATCAAACAATTGGGATGGACGGTGTTTATAGATGGAATGAGTATTATATGAAAGAGCCCCGACGAAGCTAATTTACACTTCACCTTCGCGTCGAACGCAACGATACAAACGCTGCAACCAACTAATGAAATTCATCAAGTACGAATTTCAATGTCTAACAAAGGGAGAATTGCATAATGTGTCTACTGTCTACTGTCTACTTGGCAGGAGTTACAAAAGAGACGCATGGCAAAGCTTTTACGGAAGCTCCTTTCCAAGTTAATTTATACTGAATTTATACAGAATATACAAAGTACCTAGGGAGGAAAGAGGTAAAGGTTTATCACATAGGCGAGAAAATGGTTTGCGAGTGAAGAGCAATTTGCAATTCATGACAAGTTAAACCATTCTTTTGTCAACAACTGTTATTTATTCGTGTTATTTTCGCTTAATAAGGAAATAATCGCTAAATAATAGTTGCGAACATTTTTTAACACTAATTTTATTCATTTTCAGGTCCAATTCAACCAAAGAACGAATACTCAAGACAGCGAAAGAAAACTTTTCTCGTCAAAATTGAACCAAAGAAAATTCAAAGAAAAGACTTGAATGATGAATTAAAAAGTGAGTGATGAAAGGACGAACCGCGATGTGTTCGTAACTAACGATGACCAAAAGAATCCGTGCCAAAATTTCCAAGAACGAAAATCAATTTCAATTCCTACGAAAGACGCTTTCGAACACAGGGCCTTGAAAAAAAATCTAAAAGTGCGAAAGGCAAAAAAGATTAAAAAAATTGTTACTCGAGTACCTGATTTGGGACATTTTCCTGATCAAGAAAAAAAAAAAAAAAAGTGGACATCATGAAGAGAGGGGTGTTTGCTCCGGGAAAGTGATTGGAAAGTGGAAGAAAATTTTGGTGAAAATCGGGCATAAAGGCCCGTGTGATGGTCTCGGGGTGGTGCCCATGCGTGCCTTTAAGGCGCCGGGAGCCGCCGCCCCCGCAACAAACTAATAATCGGAATAGTTCTCGGTGTGGGCCTTTCACCATCAGCGCCGCGACGGATCGGGCCGAAATGGTCCAGATGTTCTACTACGAGAACCGTGGCAAATGCTGTAAAAAGTTGCTGCGATACAACGGATACCCTAACAAGGTAAGAAATCACATCAGCTTCTTAAAAAAGTTTAGCTTTCGCTCAACTCAACATCTACGACTTTTCCTTATTGGAAAAGTGTCGTGTTTTTGCTTTCTTGATGGGAAAAGACTAAAGTAGAAACAGAAAAAATTGACTGAATTCAATTAACGTTAGTTCATTTGAAACGCATTAACAGTTTGATACCGAGGTCTATAAAGAATCAAACTCTAACTCATGATCCATTTGTAATTGATTTATTCTGTATTATACTTTTAAACATCGTTTTATTGCACATTTTTTTTACTGGTTTAAAATATTTTCATAATATTGCTTGACGTCAATCTTGTCTAGAAAAACTAGTAAAAACTCGTCTGTTCCGTCGAATAATCCACCTACGGGTAATATCGAAAATGGTCCCTTTATGATTACCTTCCAGCCAATAACTTGGTGAATTTCATGCGAAATTGGATGCGACGGAGGCGTACTCTTGATAAGGGAAGCTTCATAGTTGAGACGACCTAGAATTCTTTGAGTTCTTCGCGAACTTTTACAAGAATCTCGAAAATTTAAATGACGTCTCATAAGATTTGCACTTGACAAAAATTTAATAAATACCACCATTTTAAAGTAGGTACAAAAATTCATTGAAAAACCATTTTTATAAATATACTGTTATATACCTTCTGTCTCGTTTCGTTCAAAGCCGCAATTTTTGTGAAAACTCGAAAACTCACTGACACTCTAGAATTAGAGTCGACTCCTCATCAGGCTTAACGAGATGTCGTGCATGTTATATAATATAGTTCGAGGTTGCTTTCTGTCCTTATGGCGCGACCCACAAATGATCGCGGCTTACTCGCGGCACCCAACAACGAACGGGTTTCGCATATATATATATATATAGGAAATTGTGATTGGTAGTATCTCTTTGTCTGGTATATTCGAGCCTGTCTGACTGATTACTGGGGATTTCTGTGGTTTCCTGCTTCCTCTTCCTTTTCATGATAAACTACTTTTGTAATCCGCAGATGGCCATATGTCCATTTTTTTTATTCTGTTTTGTTTTATAACATTTTATTTTATTCAATAATCGGTTTCCATACAAAAATTGAATA
The DNA here is from genome assembly GCA_904066005.1 of Synergus itoensis. Classification (NCBI taxonomy): domain Eukaryota; kingdom Metazoa; phylum Arthropoda; class Insecta; order Hymenoptera; family Cynipidae; genus Synergus; species Synergus itoensis. The sequence continues at coordinate 4,222,378 of CAJFCP010000050.1, read as the reverse complement.
ATGTAAATTTCAGTACATTGAGTAATTAATTTTGAAAGAAAATTCTTCTTGGAGTTATTTTTATGTAAATAACAAGGTTATATAGATTTCGTGAATTAGAAATTCAGAGATAATGGGACACGTGTTCCATAAATGGAGAACTTGCGACTACAACCAGATTAGTTATCGCCAATATTGTCCATTTCACGTTCGGAAAAGCAGTAAACCTCAAGCACAGTAATCTGAAATATACAACTAGACGTCGTTTGTACTTTAACTTCCTTCTTTACCTTTCACTCATTTGCTGAAAAGTATGTTTACTAATTTCGTTTTTGCTTCATGGAATTTTCTCTGAGAGAAAAGTAATATTTCAATTAAGAAAAGTTAATACAGGCGTATAATATAATAAGGGATCTTCTTTTAAAAAACTGAAAGACTCACAAAAGCCGAACGGTCAGAGGGTAATAAATTGCCAAGATGAATAATAACTACTATTGAAAGAAAATTCCCTGAGATATGAAAGACTCTTCAAACTCTTCGAAGGCATTAGCCTAGTTTCCCAAGTACGATGGATAAGACGTGACTCTTGATTCGCCCTCGATCAACCACTCCCTTCAACTCGTAATGGCCATTCAGATAAGGAATCGATTTATTTTGTCTGCTTACAAAATCGACCCAAACTTTTCAGTTCGAAAAGAGTAGGTTTCAGAAAATACTGTGACCAGAAAGAAACTCTTTTAGTTGAGGAGGGGCCAGGATCTATTTTCCACTTAAGAGACTTTCGATCTTCATTCGCTCATTTCGAAGCTGAAGAATAAACTTTTCCCATCGATTTATACAAACAATTGCACGGTTCGGACTTTTATTTTAAAAAGTTTTATTTCAAATTGAATCGAAATAAGGTTCATTTGGAAATTAGGTTTTTATGAAGGAAATATATAAAATATGAATATCGTGCGTTTTATTACATAGATCGTTAATCAAGCGGCAATTATTATTGTGACAAATAGGGCGAGTATTTGTATTGCAAATGATAGTGGCTCCATTATACGATACAAGTCACGATACTTTGGCACGTCTAATCGTACTCTTTCCACTTTTTCCCTATCTGCTCACCGATATCTGAAAATGCCCTGGATTCGAGCATTAAATTCCCGATTTCCTCTAATGCTATATACTCGTTCTACTCAAGTACTGGAACGATCTCTCAAAAGTACACCGAACGATTCTCGATTTTCAATACTACCACCGACTTATCTCGTATAAAGGTTTCAAGTAATGGGAAACTTTTCGAGAATCTACGTTTTAAACTTCCTATCGTGATGCTCAGGAATTCCAGACGAGATGTGAAACTCTAATTTATAAAGAGTGCAAGAGAACGAATTGCCACGAGAATTCTAATTTGTTTTCCACCAATAATGATATATTAATTCATTTCAAGGACTTTAAAGGGATTTTAGGGGTTTTCATGAGATCCAAAGGAGTTTCACGAGACTTATTGGTATTTTAAGAGATTGAGTGAGTCATTGGAGCAAATTTATAACTTTTTCTCAGTAAAACGATTTTTGAGTCTTATTAATTATCTACATTTATATGAAATTTTTATACGTTTAATGGCCAATGAGACTAATTAAAATACACATTTTGATTATGGAATATAATATTTGTTTTTTTATAACTGAAATATAAAACTCGTCTGAAAAATATTATGTTGAGATTGTAAGAAGACGTGACCAGAGACCCCATGATCGGTCAACATGAGATGATAATAGCATGTTAGCCATAATGCATTATCGGATTAGTTGTTCAAATCGATATTACTGCTTATAGAAACTTTACCTTGTTCTTCCCACACAGGAAAATTTTATTCACGCACTATAGGAAAAATTTTCAAATTTCATTATAATAACCTTCCAAATCAGGAGCAAAAAGTAGAAATTATATTTAGAAGAATGAAGAAGGTTAAATAAATGAATAAATAATAAATGAATTGTCTGAATATATAATCTGACAAAGTGTTAAGAAAGTGCAGTACAAATTTAATCGTCTAATTAGTTACACGTGCATAATTTCAACATTCCAATCTCGAGATTCGTAACTATTTGCAGATGAGCTCGTCTCTCGGCACATAAACGTGTTCAGAGTCCGCGAAAATAGAGGGGGTAAAAATAAATCTTGATTATTCGCGAGCCCCACTGCCTGTCGAGTAAATGTCACGCTTACGATTCTCGTTACTTAGAGAAACAGATTGAGTTTCAAAGGACTTTCTTTTACGATCGTGAGGAGCTCTACTAAAATGTTAAATGTCTCGCATGAAACGACGAATGGGCCAGTTTTATAACATCAGTATAACAGTCCTTTGAATTGCAACAACGTATGTCACAGAAAATGCACTCACAGGAAATGAAAGAAAATACTTTATTCAGTCTAGCAACACAAATTCGACATGAATCCAGCCCCATTTTTCTTATATAAAAACATCTCGTTTTAGCGAAATTAGAGGTTCAAGTTAAACATTTTTTTACGTCAAAGAAAAAAAAGTAGAAATTTTTTAAATGCGTTCATTAAAAGCACGACACACTTTTGCAGTAATTATTCTTGTCTTTAGTATAATTAAAGTAAATGTATGTTTTTAAAAATATTTTTTTTACATCTTTTTATATTTTAAGAAATTTAGTAAGTTTTTCTCGCGCTTTTAGAAAAAATTATACCAGAGTCATGTAAAGTGGATATTTTTCCACCCCAAATATAGTAGTTGCTCGTATCATTTTTTCCGGGAAGCAATTTTGAGCAGCATGATGTATAATAAATTGAAAAATAATTCGAGTTTGTGTGAGTCAGAGCCCTTTTCAAACGTGGAAATTCCTCTCTGATATAATTTTATTTAAAAACAGTATCGAGAGGCGGCCTTCCGGTTCGATGAAAGCTCTTTTAGAATTAATTTCCAACTATATCTCGATAGTTTAATATATATTGAAAACGGAGATATTCGAGAAACTTAATTTTTAATATTAAATCGCTATGGAAATTATGTTATTGCACAGGAGGGATTTCCGATCAATTGGTACTCTAAAGTGCTTGCAACACATGAATTGGAAAGCATAGCTTGTAACGTAAATAAAGATTGCTGATAAAACGGCGAGTTATGTATGCGATAACAGGACTTGTTTCGATAAAATGTGACTATCAATTTCTCGAACAAAGGGGCTATATAGAGTTTAAAATTGAAAGTGTTATTATTTTTTTTTTGCAGTATAAAATTTCATTTTTTAAAGACATTTATTATTATTTGAAAAGACATCAAGATATTTTATGTGATTTTAAAAAATTCCAAGAGATTTAAAGGATCGCTTAAAATACATTTTAAACTTTTATTGAATTCATTCAAAATGATTTAATAAATTAATATATAGGGTAAAAAAGGTAGATTTCACGTGAAATTGAAGTGCCATGAAGCGACTGATTTTCACACACGAATTGCTACGCTTCTCGAAGCTTTTCATGAAAGTGAAAAAAGCTCCTTTGATGCTTTTGTCGCCTTTTGTATAGACTCTTGTACAGAAAAACAGATTTCAGTTCAATTGAATTGCCACGCTTTGTGGCATTTCAACTTTTCACGTCGACTCTCCCCCTCATTGTCGATAAAAACATCCAATTCGACGTAATTATCAGCTCTCTGCAAAAAGCTGGGCCTTTTATTGAAGGCGAAACAAAATAAGAAATTTCTTACGTTTCCCGGAAGACTCTGCAAATATAGAAAGAAAAAAGCTGCGGAAATTCCTTAATGGATCTGAATTAATCATCATAGAAATGATGTAGCATATATTCTGTTTATTTACGAGAAGAAAAATATATAGGTATAGTAATATGTTAATTAATATTTTAACATTCAGATTTTAAAAAACTTTCAGGGTCATTTAAAATCTCGAGTTAAAGTTAATTTTTAATGAAAAACTAAAAAGATGCAGAGAAAAAAGTTTAAAATTCTCTAAAATGAAATTCTGAAAGATATTCAATGTTTGGAAGAAAATTCAATTTTTGTTAGTGTTAGAGATTGGTAGTATGAAAGAATAGATTTTGTGAAATGTGAGGGATTAAAGAGGGATTTTGTGGAAAATTGAAGCAAGCAGAATTAATTATATTGCCTGGAAATATATCCAGATGGGGTCCACAAATGGATTCCACTCTAATAGTGAACATTTCTATTATTTTTCGCCGAAATTCAATAACCAGAATAACCACCTGAGACTTAGGTGGATTGTAATTTCGATGTATTTCTAAAATTCAATTTTGAATGCATGATTTTCCTGAAAGAATGGGTATATTATTTTCTTCTTCTAGTTATAGTCCAGGTGCACTTCTAAACTTTAATTCCTCAATACAATTGACTAAAAATATCAACTCCCATAAAAATACTTCTTCATACCTTATTTATCGTGCTCTCTTATATTACCTATCATTTCCATTTAAATCCACGCTCCATGCATTTATCGGAAAGAGCGATCCCCGATATAATCAAGTCAGCACTCCGCACTGAAAGAGTTGCTTTGACAGTGAAATATCTGAAAAAAAAAAAAAAAAAAAAAAAACGAAAGCAATGCTTGTTTCCCATTTGTCGCGAATCTGTTTTCAGTGTCAGCTCGTAAATTGAACGTGACTAGTAGCTTGGGTTAAAAGATTGGCACTAAAAAAAAAGGAGCCTGGAATTTTAATCCATCACGCATACAAGTAACCTCAGGTGATTAACGAGTGCTAGTCTTGCCAACTTAACGCGGTTGATACATGTTTCGTTTGCAGCGCCGGCATGGCACAAGGCTTTGTGTCTTCGGCTTCTCACGGTGATTAATTGACGGCATTAATGCTTTTGAATGATCAATGTACATCAGGAATAACGCGTGAGGGATTGAGCTCAAATGCGGTTATTCTGGGGTTTTAACGTTCAACCAATTATTAACGATGTTCTGCGAATTCGAGTGTGATATTGTGTCATTGGTCAATGTCCAGCAAATGTGGCGTAGTCGAATCCCTAATGATGCTCGTTCGCGAAAATAATTGGTTAAAATTGGTAATGTTTTGTTCAAATTATGCATTTTATTCAAAATACTGATAAAATCTTAATATGTGCAAGATTCAATTTTGAAAAATAACTTTTTTACAAGATGATACTTTCTAATTATTCACATTATCGAGGTAAAATTTCGAGCTCTTGCGATTTCCTGCGTTCATGGGTTTTACAGTTCTCTACGGGTTATCTACGATCGTATGTAACCCACATCAGCTCGTATATAACAGAATCCCCTACCATTTGGCTCGTTTTCCTTTTCGCTCTTTCTCGAATCTTTATTTGCACGCACAATCAGCATTGGAATTTGTTAGGGCGATAATTCTGATATAAATGTTTTCACTGTGACTCCCTTAACTACTTTTAAGGGATTCCAGATTAATGTTTGGGTAATAAGAACAAGATTAAAAGAGTAATATATATACCCACTTATTGAAGTATAATTATTGTATCAGATTCGGTAGAGAACGGATTTCAGTAGTATAAGCACATGTTTGGCCAGACATAGAAAAGTTATTATATACTAGCAGAAATTTACCTGGTGTGGATGCCAATTCAGAACACATATATACATACATATATATAACATAAGTGTGATAATACATTTTTATTATACCTTCTTAACAAATTTTACCTAAAGTAAAAAATATGCTCATTAATATTCCACACATTTTTCCTGTTTTTAAAAGACCCTGGAATTACAAATGAAAAAATTTGTGAGTTCTGATTCACTCATTTTGATTTCACTGAGCAGTGACTCTAAATTTTTTTCCCAGCGTGACATATTTTTTTGCAATGTGGCGCTCGAGGATCGTAGAGCTCACGCGAAGAAACGTGGCATTCATAGCGTTGTACTGCGTCTAAAGCCCGTTTCTAGCACAGAATGTCGTCGCGTAGCCTCGTCCTGCGACCTACATCAACGCAGAAGGATATATTATTACTATCATCGGAAAGCAAAGCTCCAATGGTGCGACGGCCGGAGGGTATTCAGGGTCGGTTGCCATGGCAATGTACGGGACAGGGTGCACCCTGAAAATCCTCCCTCGCCTCTTTTCCGCGATACCAAACCCCGCTCTCCTCATTCAGAATCTCCCGCCCTCCTGATTTCTCTCTCGTGGAACCCTCGCTCGTTCTTGCATTTGTTTCTTCGGCCCGTTTTTTTATGCCTCTACAGTCACTCTCACCCCCTCTTTGGTTATTTTTCTTCTTTCTAGTTCGCATTCTTACACACTTAACCCCACTCCCTTTTTATCCCCTGTTTATATCCCAAGGTTAGATGCTGTTTTTACCTCTTTTGGCAATTTGTTTCTTCTCAGGGGTGAAACGAAAATCTATTAGTGATTTGGCTCTAATTAATATGTCGGTAATTTTGTACACATTTCAGTGAAAAAAGATTGGATTATCCAGAAGGCTTTCATTACTATTTCTATTTTCTCATCTAGAATTGAGATTCTCATCTAAAAATGAAATTTAATGGAAGTAATGCGAGGTCTTAATGCGTAGTCACGGATTGCGAATCTGAAATTCAAAACGTTAAATTCAGCTGTTTGTCAGGAGCTCTAAAAAAATCTATGAAGAAAAGAAAAGAATAAGAACTCAAGAGGTCACATAAACTTTTATTCCGACGAAAAGTTCGATTCAGAGGTTGATTTGAGAGATATATTTGAAGTATTTTTAATATTCATAAGATTTATTTTTCATTATTTCGATGTAACGCCCATATCAAAAATTGAAGGATGTAACATTTTTAATGCATCCTCAGCGAGTCCCTTAATTCTCTAGTATCATGTCCTTCATTCATACCTGTGTAGGACATCTTCCTCCATTCATGAGTATAGTTTTCTCCTCTTTCTTTCTCTTTTTTCTCTCCCATGCTGTTTTTTCTTTTTCTTTTTTAATGTTCTGCTCCTAGCACTCAGAACCGCTGAACGTGAGTTCACTCACTCTTGTCAAGCCATTTGGAAAAGCACGCGACTGAAAAACTCAGTGCTACCCGTCTTTCGAGGGGACATCGCGAGCCGTAATGAGAGACTCAACCTAACAGAACTCCGCTGCTTGTTAAAAACTAATTACGGACGAGAATCCTGCGAGTAACAAAAAAAATCCTTTAGAAAATGTGAACTGACAGTCGATGACGAGCTATTTTATTCACTTTTACTTAATTGATCTTCTTTCCCTAATTATAAGTCTTTTCCCAAGTCTAAAACTCATGTTAATAACTTATAACTACAAAGATTCGTAAAAATACTTGTAATCAGAAATTATATCCACTTCAGCATTTAAAATTATTTCCTCATTTCTCATCAACCACAATGTACGAAATTCTAGAAATTTGAGAAAATCCTAAAGCCCGATAGGAAGTTCGCGGTCACATGATGATGATGACTAACGCTAGACATTCAATATTACACTTACTGTGATTCGCACCCCGTAATCTGAGACAGAACACATTCACGTTGCGGTTTCTGGGTCATGAATAGATGCAAATGCAACGACGTATTGTCACTAACGACATTCAGGATGCACTCCCGGTTAGCATCGATCCGTATGAAAGCGTCAATGACTGTCAATTTGAATTTATTCACTACCTTCGACTCCACTATTATTCAAATACATTAATTACTATTCTCACATAACTCATCACTTCTCTCAATCCATGTTTCTTCTTTTATAGGAAGAAGTGAGAGCTATTAATTCCGTAATTTTTAAATCCAGTTTTTATTTGCACTCACTGTGCCAAAATACTCTCAATCTAAATTATTTAAATCTTACTAATTAATACCAGATATAACATATAAATCTGACATATGAATTCTAACATTAAGAAAGCAATTCCTTCATCTCCAACTTAGGGTAAGTTCTAATACCTCCATGTACTCAGAGCATGAATGTATGCAATGCAAATTAGCAGGCCATTATCGAACAATATATACTAAACGACCCATCCTGATAGTTAAACTTGGGCATACGTATAAGCATCTTATAAACACTTTAACTATGATTACATAACTTTTCATAGATTGGTGAAGTTATTAGTAAAGGCTTTAATATCTATAGTAAGTAATTGGTTATATGAAATATTATTTTTTAATGATATATAATGTAAATGTACAATATTGTAAATTCCATATAACTCATTTACTCATACATACATTTAGTTTTATACGCACTTTTTTTACTACACATCATACAATATAGTTAACTCTATATGTGCTCTTTAGAAATTGAATATAATGTTTTTTATATGTTAAAATAGAGCTCATTACTTTTTATTCATTTTTGAGCATTATGTTACCTCTTGAAATTGAAACTCCACCTGAATAAAAATGAATACTGAATGTCCACGAATAAATGGTACAAAGTAGAGATTTATGTCACAGGTTGCACATGTAACCTTTCAATTAAATAAAATAGAGCCTTGGTGTAATGCCATTCACAAAGGGGCGTTTAAAACACTTAGCCTGGGGGTGCCATTCATGCTCCACCGCCCCCTTGTACAGATGATGACACTCGTGCATAAAATATTGGTAAAGATCCTAAGGGCTCAGCTGAGTATGAAATGCGTAAGCACATATGTCTCAACCCGCAAGTAAACATTTTATTTTTCTGTTTAGATGTAGATGATAGCTTAACCTAAACTTCAAAAAAAAATATTATACAGACGAAGAGAAAATAGAACTTGTTTCTGTTCTAAAAAGTATTAGCTATATTTTTTTCTTTTGCATGAGAATTGAATCAGCTGAAAGAATATTTTCCACCTAAAAGATTCTATTTTTACTTCAATTTATATGCGTGGAAACAACGTGTTTTTAGTGTGCAAATTCTTTGGGAACCTATCGCTAACAAAAAATTCTTTTCAAATAAAGGAATAAATAAAATGAATACGGATAACGCAGTGGCAGAAGTATAAAGGGAGTGGAGATGTGGAAAATAAAATTTATGAAAGGACAGGGGAATTCGCTCTAGCTTACTGGATAAAGTTAATTTTTTTTTGTAAAGAAACATATTATTATTTGAATTGAAACCTGTTACAATATTATTATTGGGATACTTAAATATTAGAAGTTTCTTTCTTTAAGAGAAATAATCATAAATTGGGAAACTTAGTACTTTGATTTCGTGGTGACAATAAATATTTGATTTTAACCAAAGAATATATTTTTCTTTGTACATAGTTCTTGGCCATTAAATGTAAGTTATTTCATGTTCCAACACGTGACCTCATTTACGCCAAATGGATAATCCTGTCGTATCTAATTAGGTTTCCTCCATTGCAGGTGTAAACCCTGTAAAGTATCGTTGGCCGTAAGCCATGGTACGTTGTATTCCAAGATTCTTAGATTAACAAGGCATTCAGTGTAGTAATGAATTTTCTCTCGAGGTTTATCCTTTACGTACTTTTATGTCGTCTACATTTGCAAAATTTACCATAGAATATTTATCATTGTAAACTAATTGTAAAATATTATTTCAAAACGTCTCATTTACAATATTAGCGCTCTAGCAATATTATATTTTACGAGGTTTCGAGGAATTTAAAGGAGTTTTAAGAGAGCCAATTGATTTTTAACGAGATTTCATGGAATTTTAATTTCACATAGACACTAGAAACTTAATCTCCAAAGTACATATGTAAATAAAAAACAAGAACGAATGGAATGTATGGATACGAACATTCTACGATTATTATCTGTATAGCGATTTAAGAACAAAATTACATTTCTCACCTTTTAATTTTGCTCGACTTTAATTTAAATTCAGGTCACAAGTGAACAAAAGCAGACTCAGTGAGCTTAAGCAGCTATCACTGCCCTTTATTTCGAAATTTCCCTGGCGCTTCACGAGCATGAAATATCGAGTAATTTAATGTCACGAGTACGTATAATGGGAATGGCTGTGCTTTCGAGTAGTCTCGCAGCAACTAATCGCCGAGGAATCTAATTAACGAGGTACCATCGAAGAATCTAATTAGCGGAATATCCTTATCGATCGCACTCGGATCTGGTTGTTCATCTCACCCGTCCGGGGTGAAGTCTCTGTAGATGATTCTCGCGCTTCTGGCTTCGATAATGCTCGGGTAATTCGTCGGATGTAAATGAATTCGTGGGAGGTAGGGATGAGAAACGAAGTCAGGGCGAGAACAGGCAATTTCTCAGAAGGCGAACGGGAAATGTCAGGAAAATTCGAGGGTGCTGCGTGTATTTTGGGTCGAGGGGTTAACGATAAAGGAGAGCTAAGAGAGTCAAACGAATCGATTGAAATCAATGCCGAGAAAAGCTTCTGCAAGTGGGCCCAACTCGTGATTGGCCTCCTTCATGAGGATGGAGCCAAGTTTCCGCTTTCTGCAAGAAAGCTCTCTGCTTGAAGTCGAAAGCTTATTAAAGTAGCGAAAAATCTCGATTCGTATTATAATCTGATTTTTTATGCTCTTTATTATTGCGTACTTCCTGCTCTCCTGCTCTATGTTAATATTCGAAAAAACGAATATTAAATTGTCAATACTGTTTGCTGAAAGGGTTTAAACTGACATTTCACTTCAGATGTGAACAAAAAAAAATAATGACCAGTGCGAAATGAGTTTTTCCCTTGGACAAGCACTTGTCTGGGTCATTAATTTACGAAAGGCGTGAAAGAGAAGCCTCGAACAATTAAAAAAAAGTTGTTCCGCTTTTATACAGTTGTAGAATTTATTTCAAACATCAATTTTAGTATTTAAATCTACCGTATTATACCACTTCTGTTACTTTTCACTTTTTCTTTAATAAAAGTAAGTTAAAAGCAAAATAGTATATATGAAAATGTCTATAAACATATTGAAAATAAAAATTGAATCTGTAATTTCACTCGATTGCTAAAGTTTCCATGCTTCAGTTCTTTACTGAAAGATAATGATAAGAGTTCTGGAAAGGGTTTTGAAGTGCGGTGGAGGAGTTTAAACAAAAGAGGGTCGTTAGAAACAAGTGGCGCCGATTAAAACGCCGACACCACTCGGTCCGCGATGCATCGACAAACACGCTTTACCTCTTTTCTTTTTACATCTTCTTTTATTTCACTTTTTATGTGCTCGCGCTAGCCAACATGCTTTTACGAGTGCATGCAGACTAGGCGTTAATAAATTATCACGCGTCGATTTTCTCTTTATAGAGAGCCTAACAATTCCTCTCAAATGTCTGTTGCTCTTTAAAAATATACCTTCGATTTTTCCTTTACTCAAAAATACTGCAGGGACGAAAATTCACGAGTAGAGAAAAATTCACGAGTTGGCAAAAATTCGTTAACAGCGAAAAACGAGAATTTTTGCTCGTTTATTTTTTCAATGAAATATGTATCTTGCTCACCTATATATTTCGTGTTAGTAAAAAAGTTCAAAAAGGGTTGTAACTAAACTGATGAGTTTGAAATAAAACATTCTGCGATCCTTTGAAATTCGTATCGCATTCAACTGTAACAAAATCGACTATAGAAATTAAAAATAAAATCAAACTTTAATCGAATAAAACTTTTCATTGAAAATTGGATTGTAAGTTTGTAATATTTTGCAGAAATGCTTGTTTACAAAAATGTTATTTTTGTTTGTGGGAGAAGTGAACTGTGAAGCGGCATAAAATTGTTTAATATTAAACGCCCCCTGGACTTCACGCCTGGTATGGCATTTTACTCGCTGGGCAACATAATTTCCTGATTCAAACCTAAAACTGACAGTGAAAAGTGACGGGCAACGGAGAATTTCCGTTCCAAAACGAACTTGTATACCAAAATGTAGACTTTTTATTATAAACGTTAATTATTTATATTAGTTTCCTTATCTTTTATTTTGCTTCTTTAAGTATAATTAAATTAAGTTAAACATTACACGTAATTTCAGTTTCTCAGAGAATCTTTTATAAATGAAAAATTCTAGTGACAAACTGCCAAATTAATTTAACAGAAGATAATCCTCTTAATTCCTGTTTTGCAGATGAAAATTGTTTTAGTAAAGCTCTAAGCAGCTTTACTGAAATAATTAATTTTATCTTTTTTCAGAAAGTGCTGATTTATCTCACTGCAAGTAATTCGCAGTGAATTTTATGAACCAAAAGAACCTCTCTCGCTTTTGAAAAAGGCTTTTTATATAAATTTACAAGTATCGTTAGAAAATTAGACGTACGTGAATTAATCCGATAATCCTTTTCGGTTAAGAGCTAACATCTACTCGCGTTTCTCATTCATCTTATCGAACTCCGACGCTCTCATTGCTCCCTTTTATTGCAATAAAGGTGGAATATATATTACAAAGGCAAGAGTTCCGACCCCATCACTGTGAAAACGCATTATGCATTTTTCCTAGAGAAGAACATTTTTCTATACTTCTATATCTACATCCCGTGTGGAAAAATCGACTGGGGCCAGACTGGGTTCTAGATAGTTTGCCCAAGTACCAACTGGGGCCCAAGTGGGATCTCTAAGTGGGGCCCATTTTGGGTTGTAACGCTCATACCAATTAAAACCCATATTAGGGGAAACTAGTTGGGCCCAAGTTGGGCAATATTTTTTCTACCCAATTATTATTTGGGCTGAATGTGGACTGACCATTTAACAATAAAATATTAAAATTGGTTAATCTTTATGTCAAGTATATTACAAAGAAAACTTGTTTTTGCACAAACAAGATTTATTGCTTTTTTTTAATCTTTACATATGAACGGATCGATATATTTAACAAATGAACAAATTATGGATTAATTATAATTAAACATATTTAAAACATGAACCAATCGATATCAAATCTTAAATTTAATTATTCTTCGTCGTTTCTAAGGTAGAAAAAAACTTAAGTATAAACTAAACAGTGACTGGCTCTAGAAACTTTAGGTTTAATAATTCAGGAATATGAATTATTGAAAAAAGGGCAGTATTAATCACACTTTGCATTTATTTAATTATATAATGAAAACAATCGAATCTTTTTAATTTTTTTTCATATTTGGGCTACCCAGTTGGGCACACATTGGCGCCCAATTATAGTATGGGCTAATCTGGGCACATTTCCACACGGGATAATACGGGTCGTCCATTTATTAAGTAATATTTTTTTCCATATACCCCCTCCCCCCTACCATCGTAACAAGATCATAACAGGTCCTCTTGAATCCTCCCACTTCCTAAAAACGTTACTTATTTTTGATTATTGTCGATTCGAATTATATATTGTCGGATGATGATTGAGACTTTCTGACTAATTGAAGGAAATCCAGGTTCATGCGATCTTCAGGGTGCATAACTCAATGAGAAATGTCGAAGGGCTTTCTCCGAGCATGATAATTCGAAGTCCTAAATCTTACAACGATTGCAGGATTAGAGTAGTACTATGCTACATATGGTTTGTAGGAACCGTTTATCTTCATTGAGTTGTAGTAACTAGTATGTAATAGTTAATCCTTTAATCTGAAGTTAGTTCCGCATAGCAGTCGATCGAAGGGATTCGATTACTTGTTCTCATCTCGATTTGTCCTCATTTCCAGGAAATCCCTACAGATGATCAAGATTCCCTCGCATTTCATTATACATATTCTTCCTCTCGATAAGATTCAGAGACATCAAAGAAACCGAACAAATTTTCCGAAAAAAAAATGTTCTTTCCAGAGATGATCTGGGTTATTTAAAAGATTTTTTTATCAATTAAAAACAAAATTTTGCACTATCGTATATCAGGACAATGATGATGGCTAAATTTCACGAAAATTAAAAAAATGTAGAGAAGAATATAGGTGGGTAAAATGACTAAGTGAAACAATTGTTTCACTGGCTTGAGCACAGCAGCCTCGACCATCATGCCGGCCTTAATTTAGGAAAATCCGTTTCGGAACCGCGCGATCATTGGTGCGTGGACCAAGTTTAGAGAGGGAGTGAATGATAGCTCGCGTCCTATTCATACGCTGATATGTAGGACTGTGTGTCCCACAATTTCACATGTACAGTCTATACTCTATATACATACTGCAGACCATTGTGTATGGGTATGGGTAGGATATAGCCATATACCGGTTAATCCGATAATCTCCTGGTTCGGTCCATTGGGCCAACATCCACTACTCTCCCTTCCTACCCACCCCCACAAATTCAACCTCTCTTATTGCTCGCTTTTATTACTACAGAATATATTACATCGTCCAGAAACTCTGACCTTTTTAGGTCTATGATAAACTTCTTAACTTTATTTTTGCCAAAAAGAACTAGGATAAATTAGTATTAGCATATTTTAAAATGAATACTAAAATATATTTATTTTATTATGAAATTAATACATAACACAGAAATTAATAATAAATCTCTTTCAATTTCTTTGAATAATTCCCTTATTCAGAAAAAATGGGGTGAATTGAATAGGCTGAAGAATTTTCCAAAAGAAAAATAAGTTTCAAGCACAAAGCACTTCGTTCTATGAATGTAAACTACAAGTTCATACTTTTATCATAGAATATTTGAAAACAATGGTGGGTTTCTGTGCAAAGCCACGTGTAACATCTATGCTAGTTCGAGTCAGGCTGAATGCAAAATTGTTCTCGTGAATTCTCCAGTCCCTCCGCAAACCCTCGTTCGGTGTTCGTTTTCAGAATGCCAAGTAAATTCTGGGGCTGCTCACCCTCCTCATATCTACCCTAAGTTATTTTTTTCTATACTTGACGCTTAAGACACGAAAATTCCTCTCTAACCATAAATAGTTTGCGGAGACTGTAATCCAACCTACTTACATTTTTAATATCATGTCAGTGACAAATCTTCATCTGTTTTATATATCTTTTTTACCTGACTCATTGTCCACTTATTCGATCCAACACATACATTAATAGATCCAATAAAATAAGGAAAAATATTTCCTTCTTTTGAACGTTTAAAACTTGTTTAGATACATCACTTGAAAGAATTTTATTGTTTATTTAGAAAGCATTTTCTGTGTTTTAATTGACAAGAAAAAGATTTATGCTTCTTTCAATCCAGCTGCGTCATTTCCTATAAAAAAAGTTAATCACATGGAATTACGATAGACCTGTAGATGTGACGAGGTCGCTACGAAAGTTTAAATCCGCTACGAACTCAATCATCCTGATTAACGTGTCAGTAACGATGTTTCAGTCTTGATTAAGGGGTAAGCCCTGCTCCGACGGAATTTGTGTAATGAATGTCGATGTAAAGAATTCGATTTACAAAGTGACAAATTGAAAGGCCTCTATTGGGAGGTTTTGTAATGAAAAAGATTGTCAGACAGAAAATTGATTTACAAATAAGTGTTAATTTAAAAAATCATTGAAACAGGAGACTTGCCAAGGTATCAGTCCAATTAAGGTCAACTGTAAAAACAACAAAAGAAGATTGAAAAATAATCCATCTTAAAAAGGTTGAGGTTCGCGAAGTTTGCAGGTATTTTAATATTTATAACGTTTATGTTATAATTCTTATGAAAATTTTCTCATCTTGTGAAGTTCAAAGTTTGGAAGATGTCTTCATAGCGAAATTGAGTACACCGCGTGGTTTGATATTATATCGCGTTGCTTGTGAAGCGCCTTAGGCAAATCGCTTCCGGAATTTTAATGAGTAATAATATAATTTCCGGAGGGTACAATTAAGTGATCTGACTCGGGTGTGGGGAGCACGTGAAAGAGACTATGATACTTCGACCATGCGTGAGATCCACTTGTCCAATAAATGTCGTTCAACTTGATGCAAATGCGACGAAGCCGTCAGATTGATCTTTGTGTCTATACCTCACTTCGTTAAATTCTGTAGACTTATTATTTATAAAGATGTATTCTTCAATAAGAATCCTTTTTTTCAATTTATATGCTTTCAAATTTACAAAAATTATAGTTCTCTTGTCAGGTCTATATGAACATACGCATTTATATATAGGCAGACTTTGAAGTCCTTAAAATTACTTGAAATCCCAAAAACTCTACTAATAAAGATCACTATTTGGTATCACAAATTTTTGAGCTATTGGCAAAAAATATTGTTTTCATATCTGGTCTGGCTGATGCAATGTTCATTATACCATCACATTAGCAAACAAAGGAAGAAGCTGGCAATATCGTTGCGATCTTAGAAAGAGAAAAATACTGTGAGAAATTTGGTGGGAGCGTTTTCCATTCTGACTGGAAAGAGTAGGGTCGATAAGGGATTCCCCAAGGAATCGTGTGAGCCACACACTCTTGAAATAAAATGCATAAGGTTGCGAAAAGAGAAGGGCTGTCGAGGGGGTTTGTTACTGGTGACGGTACAGTCAGCAGCGGCTGAGTTAGGGCTGTTGGGAACAAATGTCTTGTTCTCCATTGTATCACAAAAGAAAGCTCTCGCCTTTTTCCTTCTTTTAATTATTTTTCATTTCCATCATATACTACAACTTGAAATTTTTCAAATTCATCCCAAAAATTCCGCCTGTTAGTATAAAATGTATTAAATAATTAATACTTTGCTATCGACATTTCAATTTCGAGCACTTTCATACCTACACATTTTCCTTCCTTTAAAAGTTTACGATCGAAGTCAAAAGCCTTTAAATAAAACAGAGGCTATTGAAAAACTACGAAAGGTATAAAAAGTTCTTCCAGTTTTATTACTGAATGTGAGCTAACTCTTTTATTTTTTATACTATTTTTATTTTGCCATCAAATGGTTTTCAGGGGATGAATTTCAATCATTTAATAACTTTAAAAACTCTTTCATGAAGAAAATTTTACATCGTCATTTACAAACTTCCATTAGTAGCCATTACCTGCATTTAACTCGACCGTTGCCACAGATTAAATTGCTGCTTCAATATAATATTGATCTGCACTTGAAGCTGACCCATTTAGGGGAAATGGGGCAAAAACAAATATTTTATATTAAATTTATTTACTAATTAATATTTTATTAATTGAAGAAGAAGATTATTCGCCTTTTTTCATTTTCCTTTACCTCGCTGAGGATAAAAGCTCAGTGTCACGGAAGCTGGACGAAAAGAAATGACTTATGCACTACTTATTTTTTCTGTAGCACTCCTTGCATTCACATACTGCAGAGCCTAGTATCCTATAAAAAATGGAAACTCACTGACGTAATTGTAACGAAAGTTATTTAATAAAAATCAACTTATATCCGACACTGGTGTGGTCCGTTCTTTTAAAAACTTGAAAAGAGAAGGGCAAGGAAAATAGAAACTGAGGGTTGGAGGAAGGAAAAAGGGGTTTATGTACTGTGAAATACAACTTGTGTACTCTGAAGTCTAAATTCTAAAATGAGGAGCCAGAGGCGGTAAGTGAAAATAATTAGGGGATTACCCACTTCATCCTGTGAACTTTGTGCAGCACCTTCCTCGCAATTACGAATATTGCAAGTCTGCAGTCAGTGCGCACTGCAGAACTGAGAAATATATGTTAGAGACTCTTTAAATTCCATAGATTCTGCGCGAGCGAAGTTCACGTTTATTCGAAATATACAAGACACCAAACCACATAGGTGCATCTTTATAGCCCTCTCTCTAGTTTCCCTAAATAGGAGCCAGCTCTGGAATTCTGGAGATTTCAGAAGAAATGTGTACTTGAATTTACGAGTTCTCAACATCTCATTACAATCATACCAATTAAAGCAATCAAATGTTCATAAATTTATAAAGACCTTTATAATTGTTTCAGGTCCTTCTGTTTCCGGAGGAAGGTTGGGCGAGAAGTGCAAGTAGTTCCTACTGGACCTTAACGCCATTCTGGTGGAGTCGAAGTCGATGCAAAGTGGTTGAGGTGGCCGGAACAAGAAGGTAATGCACTTAGAAATTTCCAACACTCTCATGGCCATTTAAAGTCAAATTTCCCTTTAACCAATTCAAATTTAACCTATTCAAGTTCAACTTATTCAATCTTTTCCACCTTCACTTTTCATGTACACCAAATTTACATTCTTCGGTCTCATTCGCATTCAACCTTTTCCGAAAACTAATAGTAATACCCCATGACATAATATAAATAATCCATCCTTTTTCGAATACTAGAGAGGATGTAGATTCACTATTTTAAAAATATAGCTAAATATATTATACGTGTGCGAAACACAACATCTACAGTAATAATATAGTTTGCGAAGATAATAGAGCCTCTGAAACTATAATGGGGTCAGGCAGAAGAGCTTCCTGTTATGACGCTTCAGGCCTCTCTCTCTCTCTCTCCTGGCTCTGTTAGATGTTTCAGTTTGCAGCCAGCTGATTAGAATTTCTGTTGCTTTCGTACCCTTTGCGTTGTTCAACGTGGTTCACCGCAATGAGTTTCCAGGTACTTCACTCTAAAAATACATTTATATGTATGTAGTTGTAGTTGAGTGAGTGCATAATATAGATGCAAGGAGGTTCTACTAACTTTACTAGGACTTTGGTCTTTTGAAGACAATACTTTTCATCACATTATAGTGAAATTCCCTGGATCCACAACCTACTGTTAAAGTATCCCAAAAATTTTATTCGCAGAAAATTGAATGACTAAAATGTTTCTACATGAATTCAAGGTTCGTGATTCTTGGCCTGAAATTCTGAATCTCTCTAATACGTCTCTTGGTTTATCCTCAGGTGACCATAAGAGTAGTTTTACGGTCTCGTTGTGTGGGTCCAGCTCGCATATTCAAAACTTGGCCCTGGGGGAACCAAAAGAGATACCAAGAGAGTAGTAGACTCATAGAGAGCAGAAATGGTGAGTCTACTGTCTGTGTTTGCAAGAGTCATCTATCGAGCTCGTTTCCTCCTTTCTGATTCTCGCTGTTGCCCTCGCTCTTGCTCTTCATCTTGCAGCATCCCCACGAGGGTTTACGTAGTACCACGTAGCACTGAACTCAGTTTACCGAAGGGAACCACGTTTCTCCTCTTCCATCTCCTTCATCTCCTTCATGGCGAAAGGGATTTGCAATAGAGACCCGAATTCCATGGTATGTCCATTGGAATTGTCGAGTGTGGTCTGTGGACTATGGATTGTGGACGAATGCTAGTACCTTCACCAATACTAGAATCGCATGAACAGGCACCTTCATTCTTCTACTCGCTGAGCAAAGATAATATTCTCTAGACTTTATTGCCTCAGCGCAACGTCTCGGAATATTAGGTAATGTGAGTGTGGGGTTCAGGAATTTAGTATATGAATAGAAAATAGTGGGAGATCTTTATTCGTTTTTATTACGGTTTCCTGAGGGCGATTAATCTTGCTTAGTTTCATTTTATTTTACCTAATTTGGACAATTTTGTCGCTTTTGTTAATTTTTCATTTATTTTGAATTACCGAGGGTGTAAATTTCGTTTCTGTTGAATATGGTGTCCCGATTAACTATTACTACCCTCTACGTGTCTGCATCATACAGTAAAATATGGTCATTTTACCTTTTGATCCCCAGGAGGGCTTACACAGCACTAAACTTCATTTATCGAAGAAAAAAGCCTTTCCCAATTTTACTCCCCTTCACAAAAAGGGTTTGCAATATAGATCGAAATAACGTCGTATGTCCATCTTCTTGTCCAGCACTATACATTGACCAAACAGTCGTTCTCGTTCTTTTCGTCCGTCGAGCAAAGATAATACCCTCATCCTTTATTGCTTTCTTGCAACTGAACGAGTAGAGCACCTACTCTCAAACACTTGACATGACCTGATAGGTACGAAATTGCGATATCAATTGCGGTTAGTGACTTCTATAATCAAGAAAATCACTTCAATCAAAACAATAACTGCTTTATAGATCAAGTTTAATACTATTCTGATACTATATAATAATCGAGCGATAATTGGCGTTTTAATAATAATTTAAAATTGATGCACCTGATTAATTATAACTATGCAAAAGGTAAATTAATATAATAATTGTTAATTCGAGATTTTCCAAGTTCCCTTTTGAACGAGATTTCGTCGTTATAGGTAGGTTATGTGAGAATGAAAGGATAGAAAACGGGGGCGGCGGGGGCGTTTGAAAACTGGCATGAGACTGAGAATCAGGGTTGGTGGATTTGGCGAGTGCGACCCTCAAAGACTGGAAGAAGGGCTTATTCTACCGTCGTTTCAACCGGCGATGATCATTAAAAGTTTAAGCGTCCCCCATTGAAGTGCGGATTCAACGGCCGATTTAAATTCCACTATGGATGGTGCCATTGGCTTTCTGCTCTCGTCAAACTTGCCGAGAGAAAAAAGTGAGCTCAGTGGCGAATTGAGCTCCTCGTAAATTTCAAGTTCCCCTCTACCATCGATCATTCGGATTAGGCATTGTTTGGACACAAAAATTTTACTGTTTTTTGTGTATGTAGAGTTTTAGTTACAAGGAAAATTCTCAGACTTGAATTCCTGTAAATTATCTTATCATAACAAAGAGGCTGTATAAATTATTGATAAAGGCGGGTTGCTTCAACACGCGCATGACGGATAAATTTTCTCTCATTAAACGCATTTTCCGTCAGCTCGTTAAATGTGAAAATAATTTATGTGTTAAGTATCATCAATGTGATAAAAATAATAATACCTTATACGTATATCCATATTAAATTTTTTTACCAATCTCTCCTGGAAATTTAAATTTTGTAAACCTCGGCGAAGAATGAAGTCAGTTTCAATAGGAATTAAACTTGCGAATAATATCCGTGGTCTCTCGGACCTGTGGTCGTTAACCCGCTTTTTCTGTCAGTTAATTTTATGCAGAGTAAAGTGCTGCGTTCCAACATGGTAGGGAATAGTTTTGGGAGTAATGGGGTTATCCTGCATACGCTTTTATGCGAAGATTCCTTTCATTAAAATTTTAAACGAACTGCCGTTCTACATTACTCAGTTGTAAAATTAATCCCTGTACAGAGTACACCTTCATGTACAGACTTCATCGAGGAAAACTTCGAGGACGTTGTAAAAAATAGGTGCACCCCTTTAAAAAAAGATTTGCTCATATATGAAGAAGTAGAACGTGAGTTTAAAATGAAAGTTGTTTGCATGCTGTTAATTATTACTGAATATTCACAAATGAAAATGTGTGAATGATCTTTATGTTAAAATAAAATAAAATAAAATAATGTTAAAAATAAATATGAAAAGTTAATTAGTAAAGAGCAGGCGTTGGTTTGTAATTTCGTTAAACTCGTCACATTTGACACGTGACATAAGTATAATCCATGCTGGCAAGTGGCGATTTTCAGCTTTGCTATGCAAATTTGCACCTCGCTGAAAATTACAGAATTAATATAGTGTCGGTCCGATAGTATGAAAACAGAATAAAAGAAGAAAAAAGAAAAACAAAGAAAAGAAAAATGCTAGGGGTGCGAGGGACGAATCCCAATTTCCCTTGTAGCATGTGCGAAATTATCGCGCTCACTGTTCAAGTGTGTAGCATAATAAAAGCGTGTGAGCTATGACGTGATATTTCTTTTTCCCAGGAGAACGAGCTTTTCACTAGAAAGAATTTTACACGGCGCGAACACTTTTCGCAGCTGGGGAAAAACACAATACTCCTTCCTCGCTGAAAGTCATACAAACGACTTCAACGAGCCTGCAACCGTAAAATAGGCCAATTTAGAATTTGCGGTGTTCGCGGAAGTAATCGCTGTACCCTTTCTGTCATTTATGTAAATGGTTTACTTAAATAAGTGCGAAACTATCGTTTTAAAATACATATATTATTTTTATAGAGTGCACTTTTAATTATAATTTCTTTTCTTAGAGGGCTTTTGATCAAAAAGTTTTATTTATAATTTCTAAAATTGTCAATTGAATTCTATTTTAAAATAAGACTTTTAAAAATGTTCATAAGCATAAATTATTAGTAATTATTAAAAAGATCTTGAACAAGTGCTTCACAAATTTAAAAATCGTTTGGAGGAATAAGTTGTCAGAATGCCGCTTGTACCTCGTTAGGAAAGGTTCTCCACCTTCTCCTTATCAACCTCTTGTACCTCTCGTCAAAAATGATCACTTCGTTAGGTGGCTCTTTGTCTGGCTCTATATACTAGTATATGTATAGTAGTAATGATTTAACGCTGGTGGTAAGCGAGTCGTGAGAGGGTGAAAGCGGGGTGACTACTACACTGAGGGCTGCCACGACACGAAGAGCGAGGGTTTAGGGTTTCGGCTTTAGGGTTTAGGGTTAGGTAGCGAAGGTTGAAGAGGGACTGAGGGTGGAAAGCGATCATCTCTGCGCACTCCAGCCTTCTGTGTACTCAAACCGTTCGTACCCTACTATACGAGATGCTCTGAAAGCTCAAGTGAATCACAGTGCAGTACACTGCAACGGAATGCTTATTTCGAGGGTCAAAACAGCGTGAAATGCTAACGGGATTCCGTGAGAGTGTACTGGACTAAATGTCCCTTTAATATTTAAAAAAACTGTTGGATAACAGGAGTTATAGATGAAGAAAAGCCTAATTTGTAAGGAGTACAATAAAATTAATTTTTATACTAAATTAAATTGGCTCAAAAGTAATTTTCAGTCAAAAATTATATAAATATTATCATTTTACTCCTCTGGTAATATTTTGGTGCGTTAATTAATGAAATATTGATCGCTATAGGAGGTTTATTTATGGAATTGTTAAACCGATGTAGGCCGATATGATTATTAATTAATATTTCAATGAACTATTCCATTTCAGGTTTAGTCAGTCTCTAATGAAAGCATATTAAATTTATATAATCGATACTGCAGCAATAATGTTAGAGAAGTCGTTAAAGTCAACAAGCTGCTTTGATGTGCGCGAAATGGTTCGGAAGAGTGCAGGTTTAGCTAATGTTGCAGTTGTTAATGCCTGTTAATATTGCAGGCATCGTTAAAGTTCATCGTGTGAGTCTGCGAGGACGCCCATCGTCAAAACAGGGCAGGCGTAAACTTGGCCAAGTGCTCTAGCTTAACCCGACTTTAAAACACTTCATTTTCTACGTTCCCGAGTGCCACAAGAAAATTTCAAGCTAATTGAACCTTTACTACCTCGACTATCAAGTTCCATACATCTTTTATCCTCTCGCTACAAAAATTATGAAGCATTAAATTGACTTGGGTACTAAAATACTAATTAAACGATTAGAGGCAAAAATATTGCAATATTTTTAAGAGCGAGGAAATATGTTAAAAAAATCAAATGTTCAATATCAATTTTTTTATTATTGCAGATACAGCACGCAAGCAAAAATGGTGGATACAGGAACCGGAACGCTGTACATAATTGGCTCCTTCAAACGAATGACCACTGATCCTGATTTTAAGGTAATGATGTAAAAAATTATTTCAATACACATATGTTATTCGTAAAGAAAATCATTCTATCATAAAAAGAGGTTGCGATTATATCGAAAATAGATTCTCGGATTCTCGAAATCTGAAGCTACATTATTCTCTCTTTTCCTATTGATTAGATACACTCTCTTTCTCTAGATACGCTCGAAACTTTTGGTTTATAGAAGCAGTTTTATGACTTGATTGCTTTTGAGACTAAAATTCTAGTTTATTCAGATTCGATCGAACTTTGATAGATCAGCCTGGATATTTGACTCTAGCCGAAAAGTGATCGGGTTGACTGTTATTTTAGGACTATGTATTTGGATCCCCGAAAGTTGTATCTATATTCTATAAATTTGTAAACATACATAAACAGTATATCTATATAAATACATACACATATATGTATATTATATACATATATATCTTCACATACGTCTAGAGACATTCCAAATGCTAAAGTGGATGCTATTGTATGTCGACGTACAGGATTTTACGACGACACTAAAACGTGAAACGTCGCGCCTCCAGGATGTGTATTTCGCATTTGTGTGCAGAAGTTGCAAGAGTATGTATGAGTTGAAGCGAATGCTGTTAGGTGACGTGGGAGTTGAGAGTATGTAGCTTCGATGTACATACAAACGTAGGAAGTGGCTTTTATGTAGGATTTCGAGTAGAGAAGTAGAGGATTTCCAACTGGGCTCACCGAACATGCACTGGTGGTAGTACTAAGTTTACTTGGCATTACCACATTACTTGTGCATTCCTATCACTTACGTGCTGCTTGAAATGTTAAATATAATTTTATAAAACACTTATATGTGATAGCAGGATGGCCACAAATCAGCGCAAACCTGGAAATTAGGGAAAGAGTAAAGTTATTAGCAAATATAAAGAAAAGCATTTTTAATAACATTTTATGACTCAATTACTCAACTTTTAATATTAGGAATCATTATATTCGATCGAAGTTAACTATACCGATTGGGAAAAACTCTTCAGAAGGATTATCTGGTTTAGTCACGTACATCGCGACGACTGTTATTGTTGCTCGAAGTAAGCAGCTTACTGTCAAGTCTAGTATTTCTTGTAAGTTTTAGGGACGAAGTTCGCACGTTTAATGGCTTAGGCAAGACTCGATTATGCAAAGACAATCCTCTCGAGTTTCCCGAATGCACAAGTCTCCAGAACATCGTGAAACTCTCCTTTGCAATATCATGTATCCTAAATATATTGATCTTGTTACATGCTAATGAGCCACTCCTTATTTTCCGTTCGTAATGATCTGTATTAAATTACGAATAATGTAAATTCCATTGTTCTTCAATTTCAAATTTTAAAGTATATCTTTCATTTTATGAGGCCTAAACTTTTAGAGTATTAACATTAAAAACTAATAACAAATAGGTTGTAAAGAGCAGCCATCAATTAAAATATATGCAATATTTAATATCAATTTCATTGCTTTTTTTTTATGAATCTCGTTTATTAAATTATACAATGTGCTCAACAGTGGTCTCGTACGTCGGATCTAATTAGAGCTTAACTGGACACATTACTCAAAACCACTGGAGAATTGCACGCCAGCTAAACATTTAACGCTCATAAACACGTGTTAATGGCATGGAATAGTAATAAATATTCACCGGATGGTGAACGTGGGCAGCTGACACGTTCGAAAAGTCCTTAAACATTGAAGCCGATTAATATACCACTTTAGTGGCCACCTATTAACCATTCGTTACATGTCAGTGCACGTGGGTGGAATAAATGGATCGAATTTGTATATCTATATTCATTATACCATTATTCGTGATGCAAAACACATATTGGTGTACTGTATCTATTTTGAAGAATGCTCAAGTCTCGTCAATATTACTCAAATTTACAAAGAGAAAATTACTTTGAAAAAGTCTCGCTCAGTGCATACAGTATTTCAAAGGAATCAATTCCATCTTTAAAGAATAGAGAAGAGTAGAAGCTTATTTAATATTATTATAAAGTGTTTCAAAGCAGCCTGATGCCCTGTGCTTACAATCTTCTATAAATTAAATTTCTATAAAATAATATAATTCTAATGTTTCTTTTTTATATCTGATTCCAGTTGTACCTGACATCAAACGTGTCATCCAGCGATTTCAATATGGGCTACAGTATGACTGGGACCTTGGAACGAGGTTGTAAGAAAACGAACTCTTTTCAAATGACCCATTTTGCAGTTATTCGAAGACGTGATTACGAAAAGGCCTATGAGGATCCAAATCCCACCTAGTGTCCGTCCACTCCCGCACTCTCAGAGTGTGGGAATTGCGAACACTACACGTAGGGTGCCTCCTGGGAATTTTCATCAACCAGGCCTCCAAGCACCAAAAGCACGATTATTAACTCGTCTCTTATTCAGGTCGGATTATTCCTTTCCCTAGTCACATAATTAAGAAAATTATTGTCTGTTTATGAAATTTCAATTCATTAGCAAAGGCACAATCTTGAAAATATTTTTTGAATTATTTTTTAAACAATTTAATTTGAAATTTGTACAATTTTATTTCTTTTATGGGGTAATCAACTTGAATTAATTATCTGAGCTCGAGATCTATTATTTCTAACCCGGAAAATCAATATTTTATAGGAGAGAAAGAATGGGTGGATTATTTTCGTGTTTCAAAGGTCCTAATTGAAATGAATCTCTGAAAGGGTCAAATGAGAATGGAGAATTAAATAATGGGAGAAGAGTTTGTAATTTGGTTCTCAGAACTCCTCATTTAATGTGGCAGTGAATGGAATTCATTAAAGACAGGGATAGGCGAAACTTGTCCACAAACTTGCTCAAGTAACATTAATATTTTTTATTTATTCAGTAAACTTCACTTTCTAATTTATTAACAAAAAAGTGTATTTGCAGAAATTCAAATTAAACCATTGGGTTTAATCTAATAAAATTAATGTTCTCTTTTGATAATTATTTGATAGATAAGAGCCTATCCCCGGATTTCGACTGAATGACACGAGGCACTCTACAAAAGAGCGATACGTCCATCGTAGTGTTTAGTTTAGATCGAATTAATTAGATCGTAATTTGCGGTAATGGGAAGAAGGAGGGTTGACATAATCGACTTGTAACGCTAATACGACGAACGATACCTAAGCAAAGTATAATATTATACTAAGTGATCCGAGTCTTTACCAAAGTACTAGTTTTTAAGTATTTCCAAGGGCGAATTTTTTCCTGTATATTGAATATAATTATTCGTGTACATCGCTTCTTACCGAAACTCATGGTACGTGTGATTAGCCAATTTCTGTAAAAAAAAAAAGAAAAAAAAGCAGAAATGGGTGTAAAAAGTATTATAATGTTCCCTCGAGTATTTTGCATGTCGAGAGAACTTATTTCAAATCTTCCTCTGGGTATAATTATTATTATATTAAAAACACATAGTTAAATTGTCAAAGGGGTTGACACCAAACTCAAGTTTTAATTGAATTTAAACTTAAAATTAAGTAATTAAGATTTGAATTTATAAAAAGGACCAGTGGAAGATTTCTCAAAATGATTTTGCATGCTCATCATGTCAATATACGGGATCTACTATAAATATTAAAAATATGCGTTACTACGAAACCTCTTGATCGGGATCATCTCGTATATTAGGCAACGTTACACGATATGTATTTATTTTTGCTAAAGAGTAGAAACTCATAATCGTGTCATGAGTTTGAGAGAAATTAGAGTGCTCAACTGTAATTAAGCGTTGCTAGGAAAACTCGATTAGTTTTATCGTAGGTAGGTAGCTTCGTTCTTCCAAAATGAATACAAATTTTTCAATTTTTAACATTTTTTTAATTCCTCTTACATGTAAAGCCACTAGGTTCGAATTGAAGTTTTCATAGAAAGATGGCTTCATATTTTTCTGCTATTAAACCAAAGAATTGATTTCTTAATTCTTATTAATAAACAGATATTAAAGACTCGAGAGTATCAGTGAACAAAATTTTCAGTGCAATATTTTTAAATAGTTTTTAGATCTGACTCATTTTTGTACATTAGTTTGTAATTATATGAAAGCTGTAAATATAAATTAAGTTCAATTTGTAAATTAAGTTTTGAAATGTAGGTAAAATTTATCGTGTTCAATTTCATTTTAAAGGGTAGGCGGTATTGGAAAATTCAAAGAACTAACAAGCTAATAAATTGATCGTATTTTATTTAATTTTTAAAGAAACACTTTACATATAATTAGCTCATCAGCTTATAAGGGTCGATACCTAAGGAGAAAGCTTACAATCCCAGCTTTGTTCAAAGCAAAAATTGCAATATAAAAGTATTTACATTTTTTAATTCACTCAGTTCACTTTATTTTTATACATATATCTGATCAGGCAATTATTCTGTAAAAAAACACAAAGGTTTAATTTGAAACAATGAATAGCTATTTAAAAGAAAGAAGAAAAAATAGAAATGAAATTTTCTTTTTTTGTTTTTGATCGAAAATATAATTCTTAGGGTATTACAAACCTATTGTGTATGTATATATATATATAGATTTAAGTAGAATATCTACAATTAAGTAAATTGGTTTAAGATTTCACTAAAATATCAGAATTGATATTAGATTGATGTGTCTATTTTAGTGGAGTGGAAAAATGAGTCACAGGGTTATAGACGATTTCCCTAAATCTGAGGATCTCGAATTTAATAAAAGAAATTTTTCTTAAATGAAATACCTTCACTTCTCGGATTTTTGGACATTTTTAGGGGATGGAGTGAAAGCTTAATAAGTTTGGACACTTTTCGAAATTCTCAATGTCTTCGTGTTTAGGCTCTTAGCTTTTTCGCATGGTTCTAGTCTTCACATTAAGTGTGCTTTTCTGCAACTTTAAATAAATTATATAAATTCCTTGACTCTTTATCTTTATATTGAAAAAATATTGAACTATTTAACAATGTTCTCCCATATATTTTTTTCCTAAATTATCCAGACTTTTTAAATCATCTTTCTGCACTTGGGATTTCCATTTTCATTATCGAGCCACTAACTGTATTTTTGTGTTTTACGACGCTCTTAGGGGGGAAGGGATATAAACATAATGGGACACTATAGGATCGTTAACATTCCAGAAGAAACTGGCCATAGACGTAAATACGTGATCGCGCCCGAGAAACCTAGAATTATGGTCGTCCTGCAAATACTATGGCGTTTTTATTATGCCCCAAAACCTGGTGATCGTTAAACTTTTATTGACAAAGTTGCAGAATTTGTTTGTAATGCAGGCCAAGTGATATATTTCAAGTTGCCAGTTTGTGATTTATATTTATTCCTGATATCGTTTATCGCTCGTCTGTATAATTTATATTTTATCTCTGATTTCATAAGTAATGCGAGACAAATTAATCAAACGGAACGAATAAATTAACCACAGTTTTCGTAAATTATCGTTCGTTAATTAGTTGCGCTCAACTGCTTTCAAAATATCTCTCATTTCTGATTCGCTTGACCTCTCTATATTTCCAATAAGAAATTTTTTTATCATTATGAAATGTTGTCTCTGTCATAGAAAAAAAAATATATTTTTAGGTTTATTTATTACGTTTGTCCTGTTAGCCTCTTGACCGATAACTGTATTTTTGGCTAAATCAGAGCGGTGTTGTAGATTTTAGAATAGTCGATGTGTTTTTTCAAAAAGCGAATTAAAAAATAGTAGAAATGGTAGAATGAGTAACGTCCACAATTTTGGAATAGTCTAGCCTCCTAGGGTGATTTAAGTGAAGTAACGTCCGATATCACGGTCCCTCCTAACTACTTAGCTGTAGCCTTAGACCCAAAGATGCACGCTCTCTTCAAGTCTAAAACGTCACTATCTTCGTCAGCTGCACGCGGGTCTCTAGTCTTTTTCGCAATTCTTCGCTTTTCGATATCCAGTCAATAATTATAATCTATCAAATAAAAATATTATTTAGCAAAACAATTTGAAAAAAGTGGTACATCGATACCTTTTCAAGTATATTTATTTTCTATATCAACCTTATTGAGTTAGGCATATCATAAGCACAACTCTAAAGAAAACAGAAGCACCCTTCGTTCTTTTTGTCTGGACATTTTCATTATAACACTGAATGTGTAAAAGATCCTAAAACAATGAACGACCAATTTCAAAATAAATGTACAACTTTCAATTTAATAATAATAATCATTTTTTAATAATTTTTTTTGTTAAATTTGACTGAGATGAGAGAGAAGCGAGGCAATTCAGTCCTCGAAATACGTAGAAAGTAGAAATCGTACAGTAGATTTTAGAGCAGTAGAATCGATGTTGTCTCTCTGTATTACAATTGTAGTCGAGCGAATATAAAATGCATTGACGGATTTGATTGGAATCACTTGAAATTGACGGACGAATCTTTGCCACGCTTAGTCCGAAACTTTATTTTTTGTAAAGGGGAAAGGTCATCGACTCGCAATTTCAATGCTGATTTGAAATCGAATTACGATCGCTCGTTTCGTTGGCTAACGTTTGTAATTGGAATGCGGTAGTCGTTAAACTTAAAAATTTTGTAAATGCTAAACGATTGAAGAATTAAACTTCGTTTTAAAACAATAAAACTCGATAAATCAACCCATTCAATTTGTTTTTTATTACATTTTTTAAATAACAAAGAAATTTCTTTGTACTTTTGAAAATTTCTTCTAAATGTCATTTATAATTAATTATTTTTAATAATTTCATTAGATTTTTATTGTTACTTGATAATTTTCTTTTTTTGATAAAAAAAACGACTAACGAGTTTGAAATTCAGTATAATGGATGTGTGTAGTTGATTAGCGAGTAGTGAAAACTGACTTTATGATTAAACTAAACGTTATAATTACATTGGTCTTAAAAATACGAACGAGACATTCGTATTCAAAGCTATGGCTGTGATCCTTAATATTAATCGTAAAACGGTTCACTTACATTCGACATTATAATAATATAATGCATAGTTGATAGGGATATTATACATATAGCGTAATTATATAATATATAAAAATGACGAATATTTTCAAGATCTTTGCGTTAAAGTTCCTGTTTAAATTTTTGAATTTCGGATATTTGTTTGGAGATTGAATTTTTGGATTTTTATCATATTAATGATTTATAAAGATGTTTTAAAATTCTTTAAATACTAGTCGATGTTTCAAAGTTTTGTTGGAAAATGGAAGATTAAAATTAAAATTATTGAGCGATATATTAAATAGTATTAAACTGCTGTAAGTAGACTTTAAAGTTACTTTACTGCCAAAAGCGCTAAAAATTCATTGTCACCTTGTAAAAAATACATTTTATTCGAAGCAACGTTTTCTTTCATTCCCATGTGTACAAAATATAAATCAAAGGGCAATTCTCAATTCTTCGAAATCAAAACTGTAAATAGTGAATAAGTATGTACTGAACTCTGCCAATGCGTGTAATTTAATTTAGACAATAGGCTTCATGATACGCTACAAGTTTTCTCCACTTCCAGAAGGATATTTTTAAATGAGTCTTGTTTATTAAAATTCTTCAATGTAGCAATATGTGTTTAAAGAACTCGCATGTTACGTAAAAATTATAAGTATTAAACATTTCAATTGCATTTATTCGTTATGAATCTCCTTCTCGAAAGTTTGGAAAACTTCTGAAAATGATAATCAATGTGAATGTAAATGAATGAAGAAAATGAGTGAAGAAAATGATAATTAAGAATCAGACTCTTGGAAAGTGTAAAAAAATGATGAAAGACAAGTGCGTTGGTGAAGAAGCATCGATGTATTTTCACTAAAGTCCTGTCTACAGTCAATTCGTTTTGTATCTATATTTAATCTATGTATCCACTGTCACATTTTATGCCAAATAAATGTTAAATTTACGCAGGCAATTTTCGAATTTTCTATATTCCTTTTTTCTTGGACACGTTTCTGTTTCTATTTTATACTCGTCAGGGTGCTTTTAAAATTGAATCTATTTTTAAAAATTTTCCCTCATATGCTGATTATATTCCCTTTTAATTAAAATTATAGTCATTACTTTTGTTCAATCCTAATTCACACCAAATGTGGAAAATGTTCTTGCATGAAACTAAATTCAAAACCCAAACAAACACCAACATTAGTTTCAGTTTGTTCTACGTGTGTGTAATGGGCACCAGATGTAGATTCGTACCTCGCGGATATTAAAATTGTTTTATTTCCAGGTTTAAAATTGAAAATCTATTTTATAAAAAAAAATGTTCCCATAAAATATCTTACTCTGTTTCAAAAATACAAATCACAATTGAAGTATATCTAAGTAAATTCTTTTCTTCATTTTTTATTTATTATAAAGAAAAAAGATTTATGTATCCAGAATTATTGAAACGGGCTGATCTAATAACTTAATTTCAGAGGAACACGAAATTCAGAAAATTATATGTAATAAAGCTATGGCAGATCCTTGTGGATCTGTTGATGACAGGAGATCGCAATTTCAGTGACATGCCATATTACAAGTGTCCAAAATGCAAAGCTCAATAATCGTTGAAATCCTCTTTAGATTCATGAATTTGAAAAACGTTGACATCCCAGTGGCGTAGGAATCGGCACATCCAAAATAATTCAAATAATTCTGGCCTATTGCATCCTATATAGTGTAAATCGGGAATTTCGATGGAGGCCTTTGTATGCAAAGTATTCTGAATTTGCCGCTTCGCGGTTATGTAAATTCACCCTTCACATCCCCTCACTCCATCCAAACCAGATTTATGTTTTCGATATTGCGTGCCTTGAATCACTGATTCGGTATTTACACCGAAAAAAGTAAATTAAAAACGGCATTTTTAATTTACTTTTAATTTCGCGACCGAAAGCATCGCTCGATGATCGGAAAAACGAATTTCATCTCCAACAAGACAACTCAATCAAATTTTGCATAAATTTTAATTACGTTTTTTAATAACTATCTATTCAAGCTTTATTAAAGGAGATACTCTATTAATTAGTATTAAAGTGCTTAGTATTAATTTCACTTTCAAGTTCATTGGTGCATTATCTAGGCGGTAAAATTATAGCGCCTCCTATTTAATTTGTTATATCTAAAAGAAAAGCTAAAAATAAAATATCAATAGAGACTTTATTTAATATTAGCAATATGATATGCGCGCTACAGCGTGCGGGAAATATTACATGGAAAATTAATAATTCTCAAATACAAATTTACATGATGCACATTTTTCGACAATAATAATAACGTAATTTCATGTATGAGGGAAGCGTTTTAACAAGGATGCTAATAAACATTTAATAATTGCAAGAGTAATTACTGAATTTCTAGGATATATATAATTACAGATGCTAATGAGAAAGTTGCACCAGGTGCAGAGTTTCAAGCGTATTTTGATAACCTTTTATTCCTTTGCAATGTTTTGTGCAACTAGGTCTGTACTCTGTATTTGTGTAATAATAAACGTGAAACTTGAAGGTATTATATATAGAGACAAAGAATATTCAGGGCTTATAAAAATTTATAAATTTATTCTTCTGCGTTTAAACTTCAGGAAAAGGTTCAGTGAGAGAAAAGTTACTAATTTTATACAATAAAAAAATTAGTGGAACCTCGTGAGTCATGATCGAAATAAATGCATTAATTACGTGATTGGAAATGCTAATCAGCTGCGCCTTCGTTAGTCCCAGCAGGCGTCGATTATTGGCAGTCAGAATCGATCAAAGAAACAGATCTCAGCTGTTGGGTTTAGTAGTTAGATAGTTATTGACACGCGTCATTAACTGAAGGGACCTAGTTAAACCTGGAAATGATTTATTTTATTCTTGCACGTGCAAAAGTCCATTGCTGGCGATCGAAGAATGAGTAATGTTTCTGTCGTCTTTTCTGCCATTAGACGAGTGCAATCAGATCGTCCACGAGATACAGAGACTGAGAAATGTCCCTGTCGTCAAGACTCCTTTCCACCTATAAAATACATCTATCTCTACCGTATCTTTCAACCACTCACGGATTGAAAATGACTCTCCTAAATTGTTTTGCTCAATCACTTTTCTACTCTTCTCATAGCACTGATCATTAATTTTACATCTTTAAACTCAAAAGTACTAACATTTCATTTCTCCGACATTATATACAACATTTATAAGGTTCAAAAATTCTCTTGAAATCTCAGACAACGCCAGATAAATTTCTACTATAGTAATATTATAAAGACAAAAATAAACGCCAATATGATTTTTAAACATTTAATCAGATATATTTGAAACTCGTTTCTTGATTCTTCAGTTGATAGATCTTTCACGATAAATATAAGTTGCTCTATACACTTCTGAATTACACATTCACTGATCGTAAGATATGATCAGTTGAGAGAGAAACGAGTATTTAGAAGATAGTAAGTTAAATAAACAAGATTGGCATATCCATAATTAATGTTGTCTCTAAATCTTCTGATATATTATTTACGAAGAAGTTATTTTTATTGACCCTAAATCGCACTTTTATTTTTTAATGATTTACACCAATCAAACGTGTATTTTATGATCATATTGGTAATTTATTGTTCGCACGTAAAGTATATTACTTAAATCTTTTGATCTGAATTCAAATTTTTCTCGTTTACGCAACTTCAGCACCATCTTTCTCATCAGAACATGTATTATAAAATGCTGCAATGGTAGGCAATTTATTTTGAGGCTCTTGATTCATGGTGCAGATTGGCTGTTAAATTTCCTGGGCACTGCTCACTACGTGTTCTGATAAAATCGGTCAGATTCTTCTTAATGGGATCTTAACGTCTCGCTGATTTTACTTATAAATTATATCTACACATATTGCTTGCATAAAACTACAGTATAATAAATTTAAACATCATCTTTCAATAATTAAATTAGAAATAGAATTGTAACATATTTTTCTTGAAAGATATCACTTAAAGTTGCTTAGAGATAATACATTTTTTTTCCTTCATTTATTTACGTGCTCTTAAATCTTTACGAGCTTTTGTGTTCTCAAACTTCTTTATAAATGCGAACAAAAAAGGAAAAGCGAGGCAATTTACTTCACAAATCTAGCAGATTTCCTTTCTCCCAAGAGAGGACTCGGGAAGAGTTCAAATCTTTGTTACTTCGTTCGCAGGTCACCAACCACTTCTGGAAAAACGGCTGTATTCTACGATCTTTTCAAAGAAAAAACTATCGTTGCAGTATTATACAGGAAAAGCTCATTAATACTGAATAAAAACAAAAATCATTTTCACTGAAAATTCAAATAGTTTATTTAGATTTATTTTTATTTATTTATTTATTGTGTTTAAGTCTGGAACTACAAGAAATAAATACAAAAAAATTAAATTTGCAATAGGAGAAGCTTCTCTTTTATTTTTCGAAAGAGTCTAGAGTATCGGATGGTGGAAAACAGTTTGAATTAAAATGTAAATGCGTGCTGAAGCCATATGGTGGATTTCATTACCGACAGCGGCCTGTCTTTCGGCCCTTAAGTTTTTGCACTGGATTTTCTCATCGGCGATACCTATTGCAATATGGCGAGCAATTTCATAATACCTCAGTTACCGAGCCTTATCTCCCAGCCGTTACAGGCACTTTTATCTCCGCCGTGGACAGTTCAATTACCCGGCATCCAAGAATATGGCCCTTTATTCCGCTTTAGACTGAAAAACTATTTTATTTCTTCCTCACTAAATTTCTCGCGCGCCATGTCATCTAGTAAACTGTTTCCATTTCCACTTTTCTCCACCATTTGATATCTATCTATATCTATGTATATATAAAGCTCAATGTCTATATATTTTGTACGTATCACTTACAATATCTTGTAATTCGTGAAATCTCCTGAAAATGCTTAAATTCTCTTGAAATAATTATCATTTCATACGTGTGTAATTCCAACATTATTACAAATATATAACAACAAAAAATAACAGCAATATTCTGCAGTAAAATAAATACAATAATGAAAGCAGAAACGTAATCAATAAATTTAATAATGTTGAACATAAAGGGTAATACAATTGAATTAAAAGCCGGAGAATATTCTGTATTGAGAGGACAACAATGGACAGAATTTATAATAAATGTGCTCGGGCGAGTGGAGAATGGCACATTGTAGTAATTCGTGATTTAATTATAAAACCTCACATGTAATAATAAGCGAGTATCATGGTGCCTATCTAATTAACAGATCGGTGTAAAGGTTTCTATTAAGGGTGCGTTAGTTTGTATGCACGAAAACGGGCTTCTCTGTATAATGTACCTTGAAATAATTCAATTTCAATAGTAGCTAATTTAGTTGTCTCGAGATAATATCGTTTACTCTTCTTGAATATTAAACGAGTGCCTTGCTGTATATTGCATAGGAATGTGCGAATTAAAACACATTTTTATTCATTTACGACAACAAATTAATGTATTGAATTGTAGAACATCTGAGTAGTAAAAGTCGATTTCAGTCAGACATGTGCAATTATTTTTTGTTCTGTACCTTATATTTGACTACTGAATTAGTAATTTCTCCATCTTCCATTTAATGAAACAGTAAATCACCTATACATAGCTTTTGCTATCGGGCTAATTCAAGAAGTAAGTAGGTGCGAAATAGGGAAACAGGCATGACGAATATTGTTCACTGGGTAGAAGTATGTATAATTAAGTACCACTAATTATCCTGAAAATCGTATTCCAAAAGAGAACTTGTGGTATGTAAATCGCTAAAATAACATCAAAGCACTACCCTCAGGTGGTGCACCGCAATGAAATGTAGTCTACATCCGCAGGTTATACATATATATAAAATGTACAACATAACGTACTCATAGTTTGAATCGATCCCCCCTGAGAGCCAAGAACTCTAGTGATTCGCCAGTCCTATAGTGGATTATAGAATTTGCAAATGATGAAATGATGAAAGGGTGGAAGGAAGGGGAACAATATAGATTTACATTCAATGGTTATCATTATACATTCAGAAATTGATACAAGTTGAATTATTCAACAATGTTCTATTTATTCACCTTTCATCTAATAACATTTTTCGTCCAATAAAATTCATCTCAAAAAAATATCCTTTATCATAATTTTTTGGTCAGCAGTTTTAGAAGAGTTTACGAGTCTACGTTTTTTTTTTTTACTCATTTCGCTCTTATTATCATTGCCTTCTATTATGATTCTCTTGTAAATTTGGTAGGGAATGAAAGTCGCAATGAGAAGCAAAACTTTTCGAATTTTCGCAGTAACGAATGCATTTGATGTTAACTTCGACACCGGACTTCTGGCAGTACGAAACGAGCGACTTAGACCGACATCGAAAGAGGAAGCTCACCACTTAAACTTGCTTCCGCTTATCACGAAGTTTCATCTCATTTGAGGAAAATATCCCGGGCTAAAATCGTTTTAGGAAAGTTAGCAGAACATTGTAGGCACCACCCACGTCTTGCTGGTAACAATGAATCTTTGTCAATCTTTCTTTTGATTCGCTTAAATCACTTATTATCGAAGTAAATTAGTAAGAACAACTTATTAATCTATTTAGTAGTTTTACTTACTAATTGAGGAATTCTAAAAGATTTCGTGGACCTTTAAGAGATTTCATGGAATTAGTAATAAATACTTTTTAGTAATTAGTAATAACTTTTTACTAGTTTAGAGTAAACGAATTCGCACTATTGAATTCAGAGAAACAAAGGTGCTAAAGTAAACATTTTTTATGGATGTAATACATAAAACAACGTTCTCTATTTATAAAACCCTCTTTTATGTTAAAAAGAAATAAACTGAAATAAATGTGAAAATAGAGAAGAAATTGGAACGCAGTACTATAAATATTAAAAGAAGTAGAATTTTCAGCATCCTCCTTTTCCGTAACTGCACTCGGTGGTCTCACAAAGGTGAAAGACGATCGTACACACTGCTCTTTCCCTGAGCAGTTTTCTGTTGCATAAGATATTTCTGTATTGAGTTCGTATAGTTCTTCACCCTTCAGAGATGACTCAGTTCAATGAAAAATGAGACCACAACAACAACATTGAGGATGATGTATCTCTTTGAAGCCAAAGCTATCGTCCCTCTTTCAATTTCTATTCCTCTTTTTCAACTCACTCGAGAAAAGCGAGACTTGTCAGCGAACGAGAGAATCGCTATTAAAAACTTTTCAGAAATTATGCGAAAATATGAAGATGAAGGCAAGGAATCTCTGATAAAGATGAAGTAAGGAGGAAGCGCACGAAAAAGATGACTTCCATTCAGACTATTAAAGGAAATATTCAAACACTGGTAGAAGTTAGTAGATTGTTATCGTGACAAAAAGCCAGGGTTATTATGCATTTGAGACATTTGGAAATAAAACCCTTAAATTGGAAAGGGGTCCTGGTACCATAACAGCGAAATGAATTCCACGCGTTTATCAAAATAGTGGAGATAGTATACTGTACGTTAGTAAAGGGCAAAACAAGTAAAGAACCATTCAAGTGAAATATAGATCTCGCGAGGGTTGGAGGCCATTCCTATGTAAAACAGTCTCGAATAAAGTATGACCACCAACTTCACGACATGATCAAAAATCGTCAATCTTTGTAAAAAGTGGTATTTCAATTTTTTTTTTAATGTTTATACAATTCAGAACGTTACTATGAAATTATACCTATATTAATTGTAAGTTTTAATCGACAATACTTTTTTTATTTTAAATATATACAGACACTTATTGTTACTTGAGGTTTTATTTTAGTTACTAAAAACTTCTAGTGTATTTTATACTTTAAAATAAAAAATTTTCACGAAAATCAGATAAAAAGAAAATGCGATATTCAAATGGGAATGTAACTTGCCAGCGAAAAGAACTTGCAGGAGCCTGAAGCAAAGAAGCCTCTCCTTGTAAGTACCCTTCTTTCCCAGAAGTAAGGCCTTTTCTCGCATAATACGATAAAACTTTTTAATCGAGGCTACTGGGTTGACAAGAGTTATTTAGCTCGGCAAAAAGATTTAGTGTTCAATGGGTACCAGAAAAGAAGAAAATTGAAACAAAAGCCCATTTCCATTCAATTCTATGTTATTGTTTTGAATTAGTGATGTATAACGAGCACATACGAATCAAAATCAAAATTATTTTCAATTTGTCGTCAAGTTTTTATTAATCGCACCAGGCCTATATTTTAACGTAAAATAAGGTAGACATTTTAGACATAGGCTCATTTTACATTTTTTGAAATGAGGCTTTAATGGAGAAATGAAATGTTAATTAGTGCTTTTAAAGAGAAGATAAAGTAGTCACAAAGGGAGTTTAATCGTGAATGCAAGATCGGCTTTAGAAATACTTGTGAGTGTGCAATTTGTCTTGGTTGGTTCACGTTGGTCCCCAGTGGATCCGGTGATGAATGAGTCGGAGGGCCCGGGGCATTTACCACGCCGACTAAATGGTCCAAAAACTATCAGCAGGACCATTCGAAATGCTTCTACTTCTGCCGACAAACACAATTCCTTCTCATTCTGTCTCGTCGACTCGTTAGACGATTCGGCTGACACCCTAAAATTTCGTAACAACCGAAGCTTTTGGCAACTCTCACTCCCAAGTACTGATGCACTTCAAGCTTTCGGTTACTCTGATCGAAATCACATCGGAACACACTTTGATCACTCTGTTTCTCCACTGATTCGTTCTGATTCAGGACATTTGGTATTTTTAATTTTTTAAGTTTTCACTTTAAAAAGTTAAAGGGAAGCTAAAGATGTTAAAGAATTTCAAGTAATTTTAAGGACACCCAGGCATTCCGTTTTATATACATTTATTTATAGATTCAATATGGGCGGTTAATTAGCTGGTAAAATAATAATTAATTCTGTGTGATTCATTGAAAGTCTCTAATAATTCAAGAAGAGGTGAAACTTGATGAATTCTAGGAACCCTAATCGATATTCCTCCCTAGCAGTTCATCTAAATTTAATGGTAAGGATGAAGAAGTTGGATGAAAGTACGAGTTTGGGAAAAATATAGAGAATTTATGATATTCTGATTTAAGTATTCTGCAATCATGGATCCTTTTTTGTTGAAGGGAAACTCTGGCGGTGTTAATTAAGTTGGGAGTGGGGGTGACTTCTCTAATGTATGCAAATAAAGGGTGCGGGCCGTTTGATACCACGTCAAAAGCTAATGATACAAAGATAATTCTGTTTCCTCTGGAGCAACGTTGATCTGAGGGTGAACTCATTTGCACGAGTCTCGGCCGCAAGCATCATCCAACACACCTGCATCCAAGTTTAGAGCATCTATACGGTTCATCGTGCTTCTACAACCCCCCACGGTAATTTCGCATCCTGGCGCATAACGCGCCATAGGCTTATAATATTTGGCATAAATTTAAATACATATGTGCAATGTGCAAATGCACAGGGTCTTGACGATGTAGATATTACGATCAAGTGAACAGAAACGACCTTGTCGAGGACAGGAATAATATTATATAGAGATAAGAAAGTCAATTTTATGCAGATTTAGATTTTATAATAAAGATAATTTGTCTTTACCTTCGATTTAATTGAAATTTCGTATACTTACGTATTTCGACTCGTTCATCATGAATTTGTTTTTGAAATTATATCCCATTTTAAAATTCTATTACATTCCTTTCCTTAGATCCGCTTTATATTGGTTCTTAAATAACGTGGGATTCGTTTTCGTAAAATTTGCTGGAACCTTCCATTCGTAACTTAAACTAAACCTAGCTTAACGTGACTTTTGGTGGATATTTAAGTCGGTAGTTACCAACGATAATCCTTTTACAACCGCTATTAAGGAATCGCGAGAAGTAGCTCTTTCAGTAAAGTTTCAAAATTAAGTTCACACTAGAGTCCAAACCAATGATGCGAACAGTCCAGATAAAGTTCCATCATTTGATATAAAGTATTTTAGTTATTGACTTGTAAAATTAGTATTATATTTGGATTTTAATCTCTTGTAGTCCTTGAAATCTTTTATAATCTTATTCATTTTATTATTCTTTAAACTAATAAAGCCTTTGACCTTTTATTTTACATCATTCGAATAAATTGAATACCTAACAAAATATAAAGACTCTTGTTCTGAAAATAAATGATAGTGTCATCCCGTAAGACACAGAGTGAAATTCTCAGCTAGTTCGAGTCTAAAAACGCTTTATATCTATACTCTAGAGATCACATATCCGGTGTAGTATTTTCTTCACTTAGAGTTTGTTTTTCTCCAAGAAGTCGTTGTATGTCGAATTTGAAAGCTTCTGCAATTCTTTATGCTTTGCTGCTCATTCACTGGTATATATATATAATATATATATACATAAGACAAACAAGTTCATGAAAGTTCACTGAACCAATTTTACGAATTGACGACATTAGTCCAAGTACAATCGAGCAAGTATATTGAAGTTTCTATAATAACTTGAAGGATCTCATCTCGAGTAAATTATTCCCGACACCGCGGTGACAAAATTTTAGTATGGAACTGTGGGGCGTATATTCGGACCTCCCAAAGTGTCGGAACGTGATGTCACGTACATCATGTACGAAATTAGATGGAGCACCGTAAGGAAACTTTGCTCGGATTCCAGCCCTTGCTCTGTACTAGTCTTAGTCAGCTGCTTGATAAGGCACCGTGCCAGTTGTTGCCTGAATACGAAGTAACGCGAAACAACAATGAAGCCGGGGCAATGTGGCTCTGGATTTCTCTGAAAGTGCATCCTGAAAGAAATACAGGTTACGTGACGCAAGAAAAATAACCGGCGAAAAGATAGAGGAATGAAATGAATAGTGGCGAATAGAGAAAAGAAACATTGTAGACACAAGAAAACAGAAAGCTGCTAGGAATAAATAAATTCCAGGAAATCCTTTAAAGCTCCACAAAATCTTTTCAAATTCCTCAATTAGTTAGTAAACTACTAAATACACAGATTAGCAAGTTGTTTGTACTTAGTAGAAAGTGGAGAAATTACTATGCTAAAATCACTAATTATTAGTCAAATTCTTACTATAATTCAGATTAAGAGATTGATGTTACATATCTGAATTGAATTAATATACTTTTTATTAAAACTTGTAGTGTTTTAATAAAAAGTGGTACTTAAATAGGTTTAAAGTATGAAGTTTAAAAACAGTTTTTTGTCTATTAACAAAATTTCAGTTAAAAAGCTCTCAAGCGACGAAAACAGTGAAAGACGCTTTTCACGGGCCGTCGGAGTTCGTCGCACGTTAGCTGTAAGGAGAACGTCGCGGTGCTTCCTTGGACAAAAGAGAAATAAATTTCTTCAGAGTTCAGCCAACCCAGTCGGGATAGTAAAGATAGGGTGGAAAAGGGGTGGAAGAGGGCAAAAAGGGGTGGTGATTCTTCTCTTTTAAGGGACATTAGCCGGTGCCATAGCCGAAGGGCAGTTGGTAACAGTGCGAACGTCGGTCCCAGGGGGATGGTACGTTGTTCAATGTTGGTATATCCTTCCACCGACTACTCTCAAAGAATCAAGGACAGACACAGCGAAAACGAAGCCCTCGAACTCCCAAGAATTACTCGACAAAGGTTCAAACGGGGACAGATAAAGAGAATTACGATAATTGTCGCGTAAAGACATAGGGATTCGCATTAGGGGAAAAAAGAGCGAAAACTAAAGCAAAAAAAAAGGGGAAACAAATAATTGGTCGAGCAAAAATTTAAAATAACTCTTTTCATTTAATGATTAGAAAATGTATATACAAGTTTCTATTACATTCAATTCTTACAAATATTTTTAAAAATTACGAATATGATTATTGTTATTCCTAATTAATTCATTTGGAAATTATGGTACTGCAGAAAAGATACATTTTTATCTTTTTGTACGCTTTCCCTCCTGAGTTTAGTCTAAATTCCTTTTAACGTATTTTTTCTTTCTTAAACCTTTCTTAAATTTACTTTTTCCCTTCAAGACATTCGGCAGGTTTCCACGACCCCTGCCTCTTATCTTTTCTCGCTTTTCTTTGGAGCAGACTCAAATCCAAGAAAAGAGGAAGGGGAAGGAAAAAGGGACATTTCCAGGGTTTTATCGTTTCGAAGATGCCGGAAGCGTTAATTATCGCAATACTCCTGGGAAAATAAGAAAAGGAAAATTCTCTGTAAACGTCCTTTTGTGAATTATCAATTTTAAACCACCAAACAGACGTATTTTATACACTCATACCTATTTTTTTAATACATTATATAATTATAATATTTTGTTTCACTTAAGTTTAAATCACAAGATATTTTTGATATTTTACTGATTAAATTTTCAAGGATGAATGTTAAACTTTCTGAAATGAAGACATAAAAGTTAGAACTACAGCTTTATGTGAGGATCAGAAATAGGTTTTCATTGGGTAGAATGCACTCGAGTTCGAGCGCACGTACTTTTTCTGAAGTGAGTATACGAGCAATCTGAAACGTGAGAGAAAATTTATATTCGAAATTAATGAATAAAATTGCGATCATCTTAAATATTCGCTTATTTATCTTTTAGATTTTCCGAATTAGAAAACAACTTTATATAACATTTTTTCATGGTTTACAAAATATTTATATATATATTTATCAAATCAGGACATGAATTCTTGAAATTTTTACAAATTCTATATAAATAATTACTATAGGAATAATATTATAGTTCGTTGTCTGGATATACACTGAAAAAAAAAGTTCATTAGATTTTACAGAAATAGTTCTAGACTAGAGGATACGGTGGGTAGTTTAATAAAAGTTAAAATCTTCTTGGTTTTAATGTATGTTGAACTATTCTACAAAGAACGTAGAACAGTTCTAGAAAATCTAAAACTCCAGCTAATATGAAATCTATATCGAAGAAGTCTCGAAACTTTAGAGAACAGTTCTAGAAAACGAAAGCCGATTTTGCGCCGAAAAAAATTAAGGTTTTATATAATTATTATTATCCAATTATTTATTATCGCACAATTATTTATTATTACATACACACACAGTCACTACACTATTTATAAACGCACGCTATGAAAATTTTTATTCGCCACGGGGTTTTCGAACCCTAACACTTTCGCATCCCACTCCTAATTCCTAACGCACGCCTAAAGCATCGCAGCTAAACCTAAAATCAAATACAAAAACAAAATCTAAGATATAAGCGGGAGACGCGAAGAAAGTCGCTACCAGCGCACAGAACGAGTGCGCAACTCATTTTCTAGAACTCAGTTCTATAAACTCTCAATACCTCAAATATGATTTCTACGAAACTTTTCAACATTTTTTCATGAATTTTTCTATATATTTTATTGAACTCTTTTAAATCGGACTCAATTTAAAGTTTACAGAACTTTTGTAGAGTTATTCCAGATTTGTTCTACATTAAATACTGAAAATTATACAAAATTTATCAAATTCGTTCAAGGTTCGCTCTCATCCCCGACTATAGAAATAGTTCTGTAAAGTCTAATGAACTTTTTTTTTCAGTGTAGATCCGTTTCTACAAATCTGAGGCAATGAGAATCGTGGGAGGAAACCGTATACCTGCATCAGGGTTACGATCGGAAAACGACTAATCCCTATGCAATTCGTACCAACGCATATAACTATTCTTGCACACCAGTCCAGCAGTCCTCCTGTAACTCTAATCCACCCCCTCTAGTATTTCCGTCGAAGCTTTCGATATCGCCAGAGTCGAAAGGTGCTTTCTAATCATGTTTTGATCAATTTCAAAATATCAACACGTATAATATACTTCAATTTTACATTTATTTATAAAGTAAAATAAAATCGAAGAAGTTTTCTGAAACTACCAAGTAATCGCGAGTAGAAAAGTCGATATATGGTCAGGCATTAGTAGAATACTTCTAGTATGGTCAGACACAGTAACTTATTTGAATGAATAATTTAAGTAGAAAAATCTGATTGTTGTCAGACATTATAATACATGTAAGTGTGACTGTTTACTAGTAAATATGTCAATTTGGCCTTTATGCTAAGTATGTTATTTTAAAGAATATTAATCATGTAATAAACAGTTTATAATAAAGTATTAATAAATTCAATTTGGAAATGAAAGAATGAACTAGGGGAAAATCGACTACAAGAAAGAGGATGTTTAACTAGAAGAAGAGACCGTGAAATTGAAACTTGGATTCTCCGCCTGTAAAAGAACACTCTAAAAAAAGGCCGATACAGTAAGAGAAGGATAGTGACTCCTTCGATAAGATTGCTCGCTAAAGAAATTGCTCAGGCGTAAAAGAAAATTTGATTGAAAACTGAAATCTCATCCAACTCTCAATAATATGTCTGCGAATACCAGTCGTTATCCATTTTTCTCCCAAACACTTCTTCTTCGCAAAAACGTTAAAAGTGATCAAGAATTAATATTTTATTATAATATTATGAAAATACAGGAATAAAATTTTTCCTTGAATAATGTATGTTATAATATGTTGGTATATTGGAAAATTTATCATAGCATCATGTGATTTTGGTATTCGACAGTATCGATTTCAACAATATATTATATCTCCCTGGAATTTCCGGCAGAATTAGACAAGGTCGAATTCAACCAAGCATTTTTC
This sequence comes from Synergus itoensis, assembly GCA_904066005.1. Lineage (NCBI taxonomy): Eukaryota > Metazoa > Arthropoda > Insecta > Hymenoptera > Cynipidae > Synergus > Synergus itoensis. The sequence continues at coordinate 4,177,555 of CAJFCP010000050.1, read as the reverse complement.
AGTGAAATTCAACAAATATTTTATACGTAGATGATCAAATTCTGTCTACATTCCCTCGAAACATTGTGCGAAATAGTTGCATTGTTTCACATATATTATTTAGCCAGAGTTTCCGTTTCAGAGAACTTTTTTACATTTTTAAAATAGTTTTTAATTATTCGATCTTTTCTCTTTGAATTTTTCTGAGTAAAGAGAACAATGAAGCTCAGATGTTTTAATTAATACTTTCGAGTTAAATGGAAAAATTGGCGTCTCGATTCTCGTTCTAGATTCCAATCTCAGAAGAAAAGTCTGAGTCAAAGTTTGGAAGCCACTTTCTGCCGTGAACAGGGCCGGCGCAGCCCATTTTTTCCATGTATGGATTTACGATGGGGGGGGGGGGTAGACCGAAATTTTTTTCTTTGCCTTTTCTTTATTTGAAAGAAAATGTTTTCCTTCGTACAACATTTGTAGATATAAATTCGTTTAATACTTTGAAACAAAAATCATTATCTTTCCAAACAGTTTTTCATGTATGGAATTTCCATACATGAAAATTTCCATGTATGGATTTATCCATGGCATCCATACTGTCTGCGCCGCCCCTGGCCGTGAATTCTTTTTCTTGCAAATCAGAGCTCATTCCGTCCGCGCAATAACTCATCGGACTGTGCTATTCATTTTCTACAGTCCTATGTTTTCCGGTTTCATTTTCAACGAGAAACCTTACTTAGGAGGGAGATATTTCACCAATCGCAATATTATTCTCATAAAGCATTGCGTGTTATTATTTAATTCAAATATTAATTATAATTTTTGATATTAGAATTTTGAAAATAATATATTATAGTTTGAGTTAAACTAAAACATATTAAAATAGTCGCACAAGAAATATTTGAACCAGAAATAAAAGAACCGAAGGAGACTCATTTGCGAGGAAATATAAACAAAGAACAGAAATAGAAAAGACTTTTATTCTCTCCGTTATAGGGGTGGAGAGTCTTGAAAGCAGAAAAGCTACTGAAAATCTTTCGTCTTGAAAATCAGAATGTTTCTTCTAGGCAATAAGTCATCGATCCATTTACTTTTCTATGCTCCACTTGTTTTATTCTTCTCAACAATACGCCACTCTTAAATATCTATTTATATAGCTTTTTACATACATATTTACTGAGTAGCTTTTAAGAGTCTGGACATCAAAAAGATGCAGTCTCATAAATATAGTCAAGATTGATGTTTTCATTCTATTGTGCAGTATTTCAGGAATTAATGTAGCAATTTTTATTCGTAATGTCTGACCATTTCAAAGATTTTCTACTTCAACGTTACAATACATCGACTCAAAATGTATCCGTTGAGGAACTGGTATTAAAATTCTTATGCTTCGACGGTCAATTAATGTGACCGTACCAATCCATCAAGTTGCTAAACCGACCAATAGCTGGTACCTACGACTGTTCTCATGGGCTTATCATTAAAGCGTGAACATCCAGCGAGATTATCGGAGGATTCGATACGGTCCTCTTCCTACACAGATCTGCATGCGAAACCGGACAATGACTGATTCGAGAAGCAATTAATTCAACAAATCGTGAATCGACGTTCTTGATGAATCAAAATATAATTGAATTAACAAGATTGCAAGAATTATAGAAATAAGTATTGATTTTCCCTAATTCAGATGTCTCCAGGGGAAGTCATCTTGAATTAAAGATTAATTAGCGGTGAAGAGAGAATGTGGCTTCAGATTTCGAGAGTACGAGAATCTATTTTCGATATAATCGCAACCTCTTTTATAGAAGGATATTTTGTGATAGAATATTTATGTAGAAACTCTTTGATATGCTCAGACTACGTAAAACTTATTAGTTTTCATGTATAAGAGATTATATTTGATACATTACATACTTCCAAACAAATAAAATCGTGAATCACTGTTGGTTGAAGTACATACTATAAATACATAATACCGAGCGACATGGAGAGAAGCAAACAATCTAGGTTTCCTTTCAACCGATGTTTTGTTGTTAGAACTTGTGACGAGAATTTCGTGCCTACTCAACCCTTTTATTGCTATTCTCTAGCTTTGTCCTTTCCGTAAACAATACTCGCGGACATTACTCGTTACAGCATTACTACGACAACAGGCGAAAACGCATTTCGTATCCTGACCAATTATCTCGATTCCCGCGGGAAGTGCCTGAACCAAACGTCCAGGAAACTGGATAGAAGCGAAAACTGAAGTCGGAATTTCTCGCTGATTGCTTTTCTAACCCTTTGAGCGATGTTATACCCTGCTCAAATGGATCATTCTCTCTCCTGGAAAGCAATTAAGTCCTAGCATACTAATTTTCCAAATTATTCAGTTCCAAGACGAGAAGTCGTTTTTGATAAAATAAATACTGCCTTTTATACCAGTTTCTTAAGAGATAATTGAAAATTAAAAGGGGTGAATTCGGTACCTATAAACGGGGAATCCGGTAAAAAGATGTTGACTGTAATAAATTAAAATCACAGAAAAAAATTCTAGTTTTAGTTACAGCTTGTTTTTACGCCTTAATTTCGGGCATAACGTAAAATTTTCCAGTAGAAGTATTGATATTTTTAGATTTAATTTATTTTCAACCGACCATTCGTTCTTTATTTATTCCCTTGTTGTCTGAAGTCATTCATCTTCAGACGGCAATCTTCTACCATATTGTAGAGTCCGAACCCCCTTTCGTCACTAAACTGTCTAAACTTTTTCTTCCCTGCTCACAAGCTAGGATATAAAATAGCTGTAAAAAATAATAAAAACATGACAGAAAAAAATATCGTGAAAAATGTATTCGCAAGGAGCCATCAAAACAACCCACTCCAACTTTATTTTTTTGCTTCAAGCTTGCATCTTCTCAAATGATAAATTGAGAGTGATTTGGAAATGTGTATTTTAGAGAACCAGTTCCAGGAAATAAATTTGATTTATAAAGAGAAATGCGAAATCGTTATATTGCTATAAACTAGTAAAAAGTTACGAATTCAATTAGTGATAACACATTTGTTTAATTACTCAGTGTAATTTTATAGTTCAAAACATCAGAATTATAATTTTTTGTACGTATGTACGTGTAATATGTGTAATAATTAAAAGTGATAATGTAAAAATGGTATTCTCAATTTCAGTCTTCATTCCTTTGCAGTTTCTCTTCACCATTAGGTAAAATGAGATTCAACCAGTCTTGCGAGTTTCACATATTTCACCGAGGGATGTTACCTGGCTTTTAAATTCTCATAGATAATCTTTTCGCTACTCTTTTGAAATATTCAAGGGAACGGATTTCATTCGTTTCACACAGGATAAAATTTCAGCGAGTTCTTCTTCAGGAAACTGTAACCTTAGAGTTTAAAAGAACTTACCATAGAAAGCAAAAACTTTCCCTATATGGTAAATCCCATTGCAAATGTGACATTAATTTCATGGCTCGCGAAAGGTTTGCCGTCGCTAGCACCTTATCCGCTTTAATCTCTTTTATCTATTTTCCTTTACGATCCTAGATGCATTCCGCATTCCAGTGCTGAGCACATTTCAAGCAAGGAGAATAATTCACGTCAACGATTCGTAAGTATTTTTTCTCGTTATTCTCACGAGAAAAATAATTCTAAATTCAGAAAATAGGATATTTTGAAAGATTGTGGTTTGGAATGAGCTTTCTTATGATGTTTGATTTGTTTTTCTCGAGGGTGAAATTTGCATACTTAGATTCTTGTTGAGAAATGTTGAAAAGTTGATACTATACCTACTTCAAAACATTGAAAATAAAACAGAGAGCTGAAATCATAACGAATTTTGAAAAGATATAAATGATGTGGTTCTGGCAGTTCTGGTCAGCTCTGTGGGATATAAAATCAGCCCTTAGCTCGTTCGTAAATCATTACCCACTTCCGAAATCCTGTGCAGCAACACGGATACTACTGTATTTGATTTTAAGTGTAATTTGCAGTCATTGCATGGCTCTATGAACTCAATTGCCCTAAACTGCCCGGCCATCCGACCAGTTGCCCGAGATTCGTTTTCCCTGTTCCGACTAGGTCGAAACAACCGGTACTTTACCACAGTCCTGTATACATTTCTGTTCTCGCTAATTGGAACTTTGATTTCCCATCCAATCCAATGTCGTCCCCTTATAATAAGGTCGACGAGTTAATTTCTCAAAGGCAACCTTTCTGTATTATTTTTAAGTCCTTTAATAAAATTCCATGACAAGTTTTAAAATTCGACAAAATTCGTTTAAATCTCATAGAATAACGACTGATTAAATAACCTCTGTTATTTTGTTATTTATGAGGATTTTTGAAATTTAATTCTCAAATATTTTGCTAATATAATTTCAATTGAAATTTCGTTTATATGTATAAAACATTTTTATCTCCCGTAGAAAATGGGTAAAAAATCTAGAAGGAAAGTCTGTGCATCTTCGATCGAAGAGGGTCGCCAGTGGGTAATTTGAATAAACAGAATGCGGCGCCGCGGTGCCTCCATTAGGCGTCGATATTCAAAGCAGGAACGTAAGCTAGGATCTTAATGTTTATGTGACATACCTAGATCCTTCGGCAGTCAGCTACACCTAATGAGCGTTCAGATCGATCGACCTGATTCGAGTTTCAGAGTTTGAAAGGGTCCAATACTAATAGAGAAATCACATCCCTCAATTTAAGCCTTCCCCAGCAACCCCAACATCTTCTCAACTTTATCACAGAAAAGTTGAAGAGTAGGTTTATATCGACACCTGAAAGGCCTCACAACATTGGCTTCTTAATGGATTTACGAAGTACCGATCCATATCAATTATTATTCACTTTATAATTATAAATAAACCCCCATATTTTTACCAAGAGTGAATAAAACCAAACTTCAATTTTAATAATATTTCAAGTAGAAAATTCCTTACCCGGTCAGACATATTAGGTATAACTAATCGAGTGGAAAAACCTGAGTATGGTCAGACGTTAATAAAATATAAAAATAAAGTTATATAGATAATATTGAAACAGGCAATATGTAATGTGTTCAGTAAGGAAAAAATCACCTTGAATTGATATCTTTAATTTTGATTCATGTCAGATGCGAGAAAATAAAATCTAACCTGTTTAGGCAAATTTATGTCGGATGAGAAAAACATTTTTATTTGGTTTTCAAATTTTGCAATAATAATATGAACGATAAATTGAAAATTTCCATTGAATGCGCGTCAGTTGACATTTTATTCTTCTAGAATCGTAATATTCATAGTTCGTTACCTGGTTCGAAGTGAAGAGAATCCGAAGAAGAATAAAATTGAATTTTTCACGGTTCAGAGGCTGGGATAACGGAAAACTATAAAAAGAGTAATTCGCTACCAACAAACAGCGAATCGACTTTAAAAAAAGAAAATTCTCTTTCTTATTCCAAGTCACATCATTTCCACATATTAACGACTTCAGTCTGGAACTATCACAATTGTGGAAGAAAATAAAATACTTCTATAAAATTAATCTTTATTGAACTGATATGAAAAATAATTACGAATTTATTTTCAATAAAATTTAAAAAAAAGTAATTTAAAATTAAATTGAAATGCAAATTCTTCCCCTTAATCCCTTTAAATTAATAAATAAGGATAAATAAAAAAAATAAACTCTCAAACTATTTACACTCTCATTAAGTTCGCGGTGACACACCGATCGATCAATATTTAATCACAGGCTTCGTTATTATTCTCTGAATTACACGATCACACTGAAAGCAACAAGCAATTAAAAGATTGTTCGATGCATGCAGTATAGTGGTGGCAACAACCTTTAATCAAACAGTTTTCCATCGATTTCGATTGCGTGGTTATCATCCATTCAGTTTCGATGACTATTAACGTTTATTTGAAATTTGAATATATTGCAAGTTTTAAAGCACAAAATTTCTCCACCGGCATTAACTGTAGAAGGAAATTGAAAATAAAATAATAAATAATTAATTTAAAATAATAATAATTAATTTTCTAAATTTTAAGATTAGAAAATTAATGAAAGTTCACAATTAATAAAGTAAATTAACTTGCTTGAGATCGAATTTCTGAAATATGTCGTGTACTTGTAGGAAATTCTGGAAAGCCATGAGTCAAATTGGGGAAAATTGCTTGCGAGTAGAAACTTGAATATGGAGCAAAACTGCTAAGTGCGACGTGCACGCGAAACTTTAAATTATCGAGTTTAATGGCGGCAAGTTCCGGAAAGTGATTTATTCAACAAAATGAAAATCACTCTAACTTTGGTCCTCAGCACTTTTCAGCTACCTCAACCGCCTGTAATTGCCAGCTCGTCGCTCTCTAAACCGGAAGTATTTTATTGACGATAAACATTTTTATCGCCTTCTGCATATGTTAGGAATAATAATAGCACTCCGGTCCTTAGAATGATTACTGACTTTACAACTTCCTTATCATTTATTTCTATAATTTCAATTCTCAAATTTAAAAATGTTCTCAACATTTTATGGTTCAATATTCTCAATTTTTTTGGCAATATTGAAAACGTTTCATAAAATATGCAGATTCATCACTTTTTTAATAAGATACTCTATTTTTTTAATTTTGAGTAAAACGTACCGCAAGCTTTGACCTCAGCACAAATTACAACTAATGAAAATATTTTCTTCTCTTTTGAAAAAGTGCAGAGCTATGTTTCAGCAGGAAAAAATTCTCGAGCAATCGCGTTATTTCAAACCATTATGGAAATTAAAAGAATGAAATAATCGAGTTAAATTCCAGGATAATTTGATTTCGTATGAGAGAAGAAGGGGTTTTCAACGACGAATTCTCTGATCATCTCATAATGAGATCACAACTTGGTTGATTCTGAGTGCTACTGTATGTACATTTATACATTCTATGAAAACAACAGAATCGCCTTTACTGCTTTCGCACATTTCTGAGTATAAAATTTTTGTATGGGGAATTGTATATGTAACATCTGGTATAGTATGGCATAGTTCCTGAGTCCAGCAACCAAGGAACAACATACAATATTGAGCATATTGTGGAAATATAAAGAATTAAAACTGTAATAATAATAAATAAATAATCCTTCAATACTAACAATAAGTAAATATACATCAGTGGCTGGTTAACAGTTGATTACTTGAACTACTTGGAGTCAACGCTAGTAGTCAAAGCAACTCCCTAATGAGTTTCTCGGGTATTCGATGTGGAATGCGGGTTCTATTCAAACTTGTTCGCTCTATATCGTACCAAATGGCTTTACGCGAAGCGCGATATCTTGCTTAGGGATTTGTTTAACTTGGTGCCGGGTGGCGAACATCCCGCATTTCTATACCACATTTTCAACCCCCTAACGATACTGCATGTTTTATACTTCGAACAAACAACACCCTCAGAAGCATCATTAATGCATTCTGTTTACACAACATGCAGACTGCAGATACATACTGAGTGCACTCCAAAGTAATACATATCCTGCAATTCGATTCATCATATGCAGATTTCATTTCACTATAAACAAAAATAAATTTTTAATTAGAAAATAACTTTCCTACATTCTGGATCAACATTTTATCTATTTTATTCATTTTATCTATGCATAATTTTTATAAAAAAAGAACTAGAAAAGTTAAAGTGTCATATCATTAATTGAAACTTTGTTCTTAAGTAAAAACCCTCAAATATTAATTGAAATCTCGAAACTGAAGATAATAAATTCTAGACGAAACGTTTAAAATTGAAGAATTCTTTTGGTACAGTATAGTTATAATAATGTTGTTAGAATCTTTATGAGATATGTATTATGCAAAATAATACATCTTCTGAAAATGAAATATGCAGATGAGAGAACTGTCAGTTATTAACAATATTCCACTTAATTTTTTTTCATATTTGGTTTCGTCTATATTTATATGCGTAATAAAATTGTATACTGAAGGTTGAATGACGTTTCATTTCGTCAGACAATGCGATAGCACATTTTTCTACCTTTTTATGTTAGTGGAAATTCAACAACGGCTCGTGCATGTATGCATAATAAAAATAGTTTCCAGTGCTTGATTTTTCATTCAAAAATTACAAATGCAGGTTCCTGCTAGGCATTATGTGAATATTCAAGATGAATCTTCTGTTCTGATTTTCACTGATGAACTGCAAAGTCGTCTTCCTGTCGATTCTTGGACTCGTAGCTTGATATGTAAGAAAAACACAAATTTATTTATTTAATTTATTTATCGACATTTATTTTAGATTTTTAAATTCAAATATTCTGTCTAACTAATTAATTACAATTTTCACGGAATTTCTCTATACATAATTATTTTAAATGAGCCTCTCTTGAGCGCTCGAAGTGGCATTTCAAGGAAACTTTTCGTTCATACTCGGTCGATACATAAATGAAGTCTCAGTAAAAATTTGAAATAATGTTGAGTAAACACCACTTTACCTACGTATCAATAAATCAATTTGTTACAAATTCCTCAATAATTAATTTTGACGCAATTCTGAAACTTTTATTATTCAAATTTCATTTTTTTATCCAAGAAATTACTATAAATTTTATTTATAACTAATTCATAAGTTAAATTATAAAACTATAATATAGCTATCGAGAATTGATTCAATATTTTGTTTAGGCACGAAATTACATTCAAATAATTTAATTCAATTAATTATCGTTTTTAAAATATGAAATGGAAAAATTATGAATCTTTATTAAATGTCTGGCCTGTCTATTTCCTTGACAGATTTCAAGGTTCAGGCTTACGGCAAATATTGTTATCTCTAAAGTTACTAGTTAATATGTCTCAACACGAATCTTGTCTACAAATAATTTCTCAATTGTCAGCATTACATATTTCACAGTTTAAATTGACGTCCAACATACTGAAATAAATTTCCGAGATAAACTAGACGTTTCCTAAGAATAAAGTATTCACGTAAATTTTTAATCTTTCAACTACATATAAATATTATCAGGTTGACGTTAACAGCAATAAATGAAAAATCTTTTCTCCAATGTAAAGTGTTTTTGCATAATGAAAAGGTATTTCCAATTTTCGTGGGTAAATTCTATAGATTCTATAAAATGGTTCCCTGGTTAGATTGAAAATCTGAGAGCTGATCTTGTTGATCATTCGAGGATAAAATCAGCCCCTGGTATTGGGGGTTGCAAAGCCAATATATGAATCCTGGATAGGAGGAAGTCGCTCTAAAACCGCACACGTCGTAGTCAGCAATGAAACTCGTTTTCCTGAACACCTGCGTCAGACCTCAAACTCATTCCAGCCACGAACGAGGAACCTGTTCTGAACGATGTAGCTTGCACCCAGAACAAAGTGAAGCGGTCCCAGAACGAGCTTTCAAAGTTACTTCTTCTCTGGAAACAGCAGTTACCAACTTGCTGAAAATTAAAGTCTAATACACAACTGGACAAAGCACGTCGCTTCTGCTTCCTTCAAATAACAACAATCTAGTTCCGATGCCAAGGATTCAAGGATTGTAAGGAAACTGGTTCAAACTTCAAAAGAACTTCTCAAGCTTTAAAATATATTTTTTACTCAAGTTTTTTTTTCTACCTTCAGTTTAACTATAATGATATTTTCAATATTTCTTAATCCATCCCCTCTAATACCCCTTTAATACAAACTTGAGAAACTTTTTATTCTATAAATAACTGTGTAAATTTAATGCAAAAGCTTCATCATCCAACATTTGTAATTAAATTGAGGAATTAAAAAGTATAAACTAAATTAAACTTGAAATTGTTTGAGTCCCTAATTTTTAAGCCAGAGCGAATGATTCAATCAAAGTTCCGTGAGTTCTATTAATTAGGAGCTGCGCCAAGCCACAAAGCATTGGTGAATCTTTGAAAGTTCTGAATACTCTCAGCTACTGCCAAGGCAGCAGATGTAATCACAAGTTGCGAATATCATATGACGTTTATCGGTAGCGCATTTTGATACATCTAAAGAGAAGGAGATCATGGTCATGTAGATATATGTATTTAGTGTGTGTAAGTACAATTGTGCACATTGCAGCAATTAAAAAATAGTTTCATTTACATCTTCAACGTAACTCTTCTGCAAATATTAAAACTTTTATGAAACACTTGTAACAATTTTCCATAAAAAATTAATTATGAAAATTTTGATACTGAGGCTTTAACGTCTTTTAATAAATATCAGGCAATTAAATGAATAATTGAAGTTTTTCAGTCTGGATATAGTCTAATCATTCGTAATTGATTTCATATCAATTTCATATCGATTCAAAGATTGGTCTTATATTTAATGTTATCAATCTACCAAGAATAAGATTTTTAGATAGCCAGGAATCACCTGGTTGAGTCATTACATTAATTATAAACGAGATAAATATATACATGTATGCAGTAAATTATGATCCACTTGGATCATTTAAAAGTTTGTCTGGAATTCTATTGATTATACATGACTTGATTATAATCTCAATTTACAATTAGGAGGATTTTTAATTTTTATACCTACGTCTTAAACCAGTTTATTTGAATTCTATCGTAAATCGTAGATAATTTTATAGAAATTGCTAATATTACATAAAGTCTTTATGGATATGACAATTTTAAAATTTTTTCTTTTAGATATGACAAATTAAATGTGGAGCTCTATAATTTTACCTCCTATGAAGTTAAAGTGTCTTTATCGGGACCTCATGAGTACCTGATAAATCTGAAATATTGAATAATAAAATCTGAAGAAGAAATCACAATCATTTGAAAAGACAAAATTTCAAAACAAAACATTTCAATACATTTAAATTTGAAACTCAATCTTTTTGATACCAAGGCTCTATAATTCAAAGCAAGATCTACAAACGTAATTTTAATTCAATACATCTCTGTCAAGATCATTTATTCTCCAAATATTAGGCCAAGTCTCTTTAGATTACAAGAGCAATCAAACAGATTGTAACCACAACAATTGAATCGTTTGACCCCCGTTTATTGATAAGTTGATGTCTGACGTGCCCGGGAAACGTGCGAGTCTTCCTAGGATTATGATCAGTGGCTATCTGGTTGTCGCTTTGCGAAATGCGAGCCAATCGAGCGAACAGTTTTTCTTCAACATTCAACCAGTAGCGACGCGATTTTGTTATTTTCTCTTAATAATATTGGGACTCGATAATACAAGCAAATGTATATAAATATACAGAGAGAAAATAAAGTATAATAATATAAACTATATTTAAAAACAGTAAAAGTCGTAATCCCAACTTGTGAATCGTCTTCAAATTAAATTTTGGCAAAGCTTCAAAATTCAAGAGAGAATTATCGCAGTGTTAAAACAGAGCTTCTGTAGTCGAGAGTCAGACCTTGCGTCTCTTGTTTACTATTAAATAAAAAAATTTTTCTTATTCCACGTGCTATCAATTTTATATAAAAATCGTTTGAAATTCGGATATGGTATCTGGCAAACAGAAAGATGGAATCGGTCCCTGGGTAATTGGTGAGGCACTGTTTGTGATTTTTTCAGTGATTATATAATCATGCGTTGATAGATTTAGATTTTACAATTAGAACGTGAGAAATGTGTACCAAGTTTGCGAATTGAGTGCGCAAGTACTGAAAGTTGAAATTATAATCAGGTTGTTCTTTCTGATGCAGCTGAAAGCGGGAGACTCGATGAGCCGGCTAATTACGAGAAGGCAATTTCCGCAACCGGTAAGTGATTTTTGATCGAGATTATAGTTTGTTTTTGTTAGGAATGTGGAAGATAATTTTCATCGATTATCAGATGTGAGACAAACTATTGATAAAAACCAGTCATTCATTCTTTGGTTAAGTTAATAATACCTTGAGGCTGATTTTTTCATATTTTAAAGTAAACTTTCCTCTCCCACTGAACCTTGAATTTAAGGCCATGAAAATAATATTATATCTTCAATAATTCAACACCTGAGCTTTAAAAATTCGTGGAAAAATCTAGAGATGATTGTCTATTCTGATATATTTTATCTGACAAAATCATAATAAGATATAATTATCTCCAGCAAAAATTATAAGAAATTATGCTTCTTTTAGTGATAATATCATTAATGAGATAATTTAAATTATTAATCTTTTTACTTCTAATTTTTGATTGTATTATTTGAAGGATATGGAGTCTTTAACATTTTGTTGTTATTGGCTGCGTTACCAGCTGGATGGGCGGCAGTTTTTAACACAACGAGTTCAGCTTTCATTTTACCAGCAATTGAATGTGTTTTTGAACTCACCCTTTTTCGGAAAGGAGTACTCGTATCCACAGTGTACATAGGTACGTAATTTATATTGAAAAAAATTCCCATTTATTCCAAAAACAATCATGAAAATAAATATCTAATCGAAATCACTTATTTATTTTTTGATAAAAAGATACAATATATGTATTATTATGTTTTTATTTGATCTATTTTAATAAATATTTATGCTTCATATCAAATTTTCATGAAGAATTTGTTTCTGTTCCTGATTAAAGTTTTATCGCATTTTTACTTTACTGGACATATAATTTTTGTGGATTCTGCATTTCTGCATCCTGAGAAGATGTACCTTAAACAAGCACATATCATTTTTATGCTCTTTCGTGTAGTTTCATTTGAAGCTACACCGATATACAGTTTCGAGCACATAAAAGTTTTGTCGTAAAACTTCACTTTCAAGTTATTTCAAGTTTAATAAACATGATTCATCTTTGCTCAGTTTTTACTTCAATAAAATAAGTCATGAATCAGTCAAGGAGATCCATGCAATTTTCTTTATACAGGTCGCTTCTTTTTCTATTCGTACTTTTGCTGTCTCTATTTGTATTTTCACTTACATTGTATTTTACATTCAAAACATATTTTGTAAGAAATATTTTACAAAAACAATCATTTATGAAGTATATTAAATAATATCAATTATGGTTTCAAAAATAAATTTATAGATGTAGATCTTTTTAGACAAAAAAATCGGTACCATATTTTAAATTAAAAAAAGTAAATATAAGAGGAAAAAATTTTTAAAATAGTTTGAATTCCCCAGGAATAATAACGGCGGGAGTCTTATGGGACTTCGTTCTCCAGGACTCACTGACAAATCATCTGGGGAAGCGAAATTTGCTTTTGCTTGGGTTATTGGTAGACTCAATTTGTAACGTCGCGAGCGCTTTCGTTGACTCCTATTACGTGTTTCTGCTACTGAAATTTATCAGTGGTGTGATGTGAGTACGTATGTATAAAACCCTCTCAACAGATTTTATTTAAATTTAATTTTTGGATTTAAAATTCAATATATTTTTCGAAATATATGGCTAGCCATTTGAAAGAATCGGATTAAAATTTCATTGCTGTCTATAAATATATGTACAACTGTATTATTAATTAATTAATTCAAGTTAATAATTAATTACAGAGTTGGTGGTCCACATACTCTATTGATGCCTTATATAGCTGAATTTCATTCCACAAAATATCAAGCTCAATTTACCAAATGGGCAGGATTAGCTTTTGCTCTTTCTTATATAATTCCAGCAGGTAATTTTACTTTATTATGAATAAATATTTTACCATGAGATTTAAAACATAATATTCAATATAGAAAAAAATAATTCCTTCTTTTAAGAAGTTTAGACTCTCCAAATGTGAAAAAATTTCAATTTTCAATTTAAAAACCTTTAATGATTTCTGTAGTTTTTTTTTAAACTAATTATACTGTAATCTGTGGTAATTATAGTAATTAGTTTATACATCACAGAACGTAAATCATTTTATGAAGTCACATTCTTATGTTTATGCTCGTAAAAATAATTTATAATAATAGCTCCTAGAAAAAATTAAGGTTAAGGACTTCTTCTCTAAAAAGTTATCAATATTAGAATTTTGAAGGTTGCATTTAATTTAAAATCGATTTAGTTTGTAATTTTAATGTATTCCAATGTTTCTATTTAATAAATTTGAAAGTAAAGCTTTTTTTGAAGCGCATTCATTGATTATATAGAAAGAAAATAACATTTTGATATTTTTTTCAGCACTTGCCTTTAATGTTTTGCCATACGACTCACCATTTTCCATCAGGATTTCTAACCAAGTTTTGGTAACATGGCAAGTTTATCTTTTAATTTGCTCAATACCATCAGTTTTGGGTCTGATAACAATGTGCCTTACACCAGAAAGTCCAAAACTCATGATGGCTGATGGTCGTCTCCAGAAAGCTTTGACTTCATTCAGGAGAATTTACTCCATAAATAGATGGAAATCTCGTAATTCGTACCCGGTAATTAGTGATTACCTGAAATATTGGTTCCATAAATTGTTCTTGTATCTTATATAGGCGATGGAAAAAGTTTTCACGCTTGCAGTCTTGCAGATTAGATTCGCTTTTTCCCCGATTAAATAAAGAGGATTTTTTGCAAGTGTTGCATTCACAGAAGGATAAAACATAAAACAGTAGCAGAATTGCATTTCCTAGACGAATAGAACATTTTATCTGCTATTATTCATTGGGATTTTTGCCTCTTCTCTATTCGTACTATTCTCTTTTTTTAAAAATAGATAAAAGCATTGCAGCTGAAACAGGGGCAAGCACTTGAAAAAACAGAAAACAAATCTGGCGTCAAGGATAAAATTCGAGAAGGATGGTCCAAAACAAAAACACTACTCTCGAGGCCTTATTTATCACCAATGTCTATCATCATTTTTCTTCAGTTTGGAAGTATGCTTGGGTATGTTTAATTATTTTTCATTCATCCATTTTTGCAAATATTATTCATTTTCTATTTTTACTTTTACATATAACTTTTGCCATGTGAGACTTTTGTTCTTATCACACATCATAAACATTATAAGACATGGACATTACTTTAAAAAAATAAACCTTGAATTCAACATTAAAGAATTAAAATTAATTTATGAAATTGCGATTTCAGTGTTCACAGATTTTAGATAAATGTATCATTATTCATTAAATCTTGATCTATGCTAAATAACTTTAATAATACAGAATTATGGTATGTATTTCTAATATGCCATAATTATTTACCATATAAAGATAATATCGGATAATTATTCTGTATACATATACGTAATTGAATCCATGTATTATAGAACACCATCAATTATTTGCCATATATTGAATTAATTATATATCATTTCAATGTAAATATTCACTTCCTCTTACGAAACCTTGAGCGTGGATATAGTTGTATTTTTATTTAAAAAATGAAACTGAAATTTAGCATTTTCTGCATGTAAATTAGACATGAGTAATTCGAGACTCAATTTTAGCGAAATCTGCAAATCAAGTCGCGTGCGAAACAACGCATAATCTGCTGACGTTTGCTTGCAGGTTACACACGATGAGATTATGGGTACCACAGCTTTTCATCATGCTGAACAATTTTGGCAGGAAATTTCGTTCTGCATATCCATCAAATGAGACACTTACCATGTGCGAAATGTTGATACCAACTAAATTTTCAATGCCCAATCTTGGTCAAAATGACAGCATCCATTCCGATTCTTGCATACCGGTAAATTTAATTTTACTCTTGAAACAAATTCAATGCACCATACAGTTGCTAATTACTTTTTCAAAAAACCATATTCCTCGTTCCTATATAATTGGCATTGTTTTCCATTCATCCGAAAAAGCTTTTCTGACATTTTTCATTCCGTTATTCTAAATCTGTGTGTGCACTGCAAATGAGCGTAACTCTTTTTTTCTTTTTTTAATCACATTTCAGTCACACATTGAAGCTGCAGTGTACATCAATTCCACAATTATTGCAACGTCTACTGTCGGATTTGCTTTTCTCGCTGGATTTATGACTACTAGAGCAAAGAAAGAAATTGTATTGCGTGAGTTACACTCCGTTTATTTATTTATTTCATAAAAATTTCAGATTCTTTATTGTACTCAACAGAAATTAATGATCTTATTAATGTTTCAGTTCTCACCTTTATAATATCAATAACATGTAGTTTTGGTGTAAATTGGGCCCAAGTAGTACCATACATGTTAACATTATCAGCTGCCATAGTCGTCACGATGAGAATTGCTGGTAACATTGTTATTGCAATAAATGCTGAAGTTATACCGGCACCATTGAGGTAATTAATTTATTAATTATTCACAAAGAACAGGTTTTCTTCTAGTTTAAGCAACTTTAGTTGTATATCAATCAGAAATTTAAACCAATTATTCCATAAAATATATATAGATATAGTAAAGTTTGAACTTTAACGAGAGTTTTTACTGAAGAAGATTCAGCTTTAATTCGTAAAATAATTTAATCACAACTAAACTTGTGTTACAGCAGGTTTTAGAGCAGAAAATTATGATCCATGAGATATTCGTTCTCCTCGTAAACGCAGTTTGGTCATAAAATATTGCACCGAATGTACTAATCGTAAAGGCACCTTTTTGAGGGTCTATGAACATTATCATATAATACGATCGTTTCGTATTTTTATCTTTCAGATCTACCGCAGTCAGCATTGTCAATCTGTTTGGAAATTTCGCGGCTGTGGTTGGCAATTTTGCATTTTCAAGTCTCCTCAATGCCGAGTGCGTCGCTGCATTCATGTGCATGGGATGCTTAATGCTTGGTAGGTATTAAATCACGAATTATTATTCAATCCATAAATCAATTTTTTATCATCCCAGAATATTATCGACATATCAAATCCACACCTTTTTCATTCAGAATTCACTTTACTTCTTTTTACATTATTATTCTGCAAAAATTTTACAAAATAGGTAATACAAAAAATGGTTAATAATTACTTTTTCAAATTTTATTCGTTATTCTTTATAGCCTGCGCCATTTTAGTCTTCTTTCTACCGAGGCCATTGCCATCAGGCAGTTCATCTAACCGAGAAGTAGGAAAATACTAATCTAGAAAAATAATATGTATGTATAGTAAGCTGGTCTTACTTTTTTTTACAATGTAGACAATTAATTAGTTATTAATGCTAAAAAGACTACGTGCTTTTTATACAAACGTGATAAAATAAAATATGGAAATGTGATCCGCCATCTAAAATGGAATTTTGTATAAAAGAAAAATGTATAAACCTCGCACCAAAATATTGAAAGAGTAAAATGATACTCTTTTCTTGTGATCTCTCTGTTATTTATGGATGACTTTTATTGTAGTCCACATCGTTGTGAAATTTTATTAGATAACAATTATTTTATTACAAACATACAAAATTGTATTGTAAAGACGTGAATTTTGTATTAAGAAAAAAATTATTATAAAAACATATTTAAACACATTTGTGTAAAATATATCAGCCTCATGATTTGAGAGCCGGTATTTGAAAAACGACGCCACATAGTAAAAAAATCGGTTCTACCTGACTGAGAAATCGATGAAAAGTTATTGGAAACTTCATAAATTGGTTTATGTGGAATGACGTAAAATATGAGAGTGGTTGCGATGTGTCACTCTCGTGAAAAGAGCTCAGATATAATTCAGAGAAGCAATGGATATTGAAACGCTGTAACATTGTTAACATTGTTTTCAAAAAGAGGAAAATTTATTTACTAAAATTGCACGATTTCCGTTGTACGAAAATACCTTGTAAAATATTTAACAATCAAAATTTAAAATTTCATGTGATATAAAAGAACATTCCCACATTTTGTGAGCTTACATCATAAAACAATTCTCTATTGAACTTATCACAATTGAAATTCTTCATATTTATATAGAATTAATACACCCAAACTTCTCGGCAGCGGTTTTTGTTAGTATGTCAACATAATTTCATTATATGAATATCCTATAATGTATAGATCAGAATCTTCTTGTAATAAAATAATGTCTTCTTAATTTATAATTCGTACATACATTTATTTCTATTTCAATATTATATCAAAGTGCAATCATGGAAACTTTTGCAAGAGAACATACATATACATATTCGCAAATATCGTTTGATTAAGTAAATGCATGTCGATGAATTTGCAATTGCCATTATATACATGCAATGTATGTGAAAAATGTGAACTTTTCATCGATTATGAATATGAGTATCGCGTTCAATTTGATTAATTTATTATTCGAGGCAGAAATTAATTCATTGGTTGCATGCAACCGATAATAAAAATTATATCTTTGCATTCTGCAATTCTGCATGAATAATCATTTATACAATATATTATTTTTTGTCTTTTATTTTACATTTTTCTGAATAACACTTATCAATTTTATAATTCTTCGTACTTTTATATGGTTTTAATATTTTCGAAAGCACGGGAAAATCCTTATAAAAGTAAAATCTTTTCCTTCTAACTTTGACGTATACTTTGTTTCCTCGGCTATCCACTTATGGTATTTTCCAGTTTTTTTCTTCACGGGTACATTACTGTCATTAATTTCAGCGTCCTCAGGTATTTTTATCATCATTAGAGACACATATCCAACAATTTCTGCCAGGAAACGTGAAGCAAAAATGAAATTTATCTGCGACAAGGTAACTCACTTTTTCACTTTCTTTCTGAGATAAGTTTTTATTAAATGTAGAAAGTGCTGCTGAAAAAATGTGTCCCATTATCGTCATTTTATTCAGTACCGGTTGGTGGAGAAAAAAGCTGGATAACTATATCAAATTACATTTTCTATTTTGAGTTTTAAATAGGAAAAAGAAAACCATTTTGCATTTTCGATTTTTAATAGATTTTCAACCTATTTTCCATTCGAAATTCCATTTTTCATTTTTGACTTTAACAAATTAGGGTGCGTGGGGGAGTCTCGTTCCTACATCTACCACTTTATAGCGGTTTAGAGTTAGAAAGTGGTACTATTTTATAATCATTATGAAGACATATAATTCGAACTTATATTTTAAACAACTTTTTTTTCGTAAACTGAGGTGTTAGGAGATATTTAATGCAAGTTTACTAGTGTAAGGGATGGCTTGTAAGGAAATGACTGGGATATATTAAAATGGCTTTATTTTAAAAGGATTTACATTGTACGTGTGTCTGAGACTCGACCTCAGGCAGACACTGAACTCAACTCAGAGAGACGGTATGCTGCAGTAGCGCCGCCTAACGTAGGATACTTTAAAAATTAATAACTTTAATTATAAATCGCTCACAGTTCGGCCATCCTGACAAAGTTCGGCTCGAACTTAATAGACAATAACAAATGAGATCGATACAAGCTTAAGAATAATTACTTATGATTATCAGTCAAAGGTTAAACATATATGGGTTAAAATTAACTGTTATGGCGCCAAGGTCTCATGTTGCTAACCTCCCAAGTTCCTATATAAGGTTTAGCGGAAAGTTTCTTGTCTATTGGACCATAGTGGTCGATGTGAAATGTCGAAAATGGAACATTACCTTTAGGAATGGGGTTTAGAAAACCTTCCTTCCTGCCAGTAGTCGGAGAGAACGTAATACATTTCAAGCAATTACTAATATAATTTTTAATTTTAGTCTTAAGGTTTGGGAACCAGTAATTATTCATAATTGAATTCGCAGTTTTCTCGGATCCTAAGTGTCCTAAATTGTCGTGGTAGTTGAGAATCACATGATTCTCCATCTCCTCCGGGACATAAAAAAGAAGGTCGTCACCGTGTTTGCGATACAAAATACCGTTCCTCATTTCGTAGAATTTATCCTGTTTTTTTTCAAGTTTCTCTCGTAGTTCGCAGATTTTCTTGTCTCGATTTTGACAGATAATTAGGTTTGATTCTAGAGAGTTTTCTTCGACAACCGTAATGCTTCGACTAAATGCATCCGCGTGACACATTTTAGAACCTGATCTATGTTCAATAGTTTTGTCGTATCTCTCCAATTCTAAAGCCCATCTCGAAATTCTGTCGCTAACATCTTTTTTGTCCAAAGTCTGTTTTAGAGAATTACAATCAGTGAGTATCTTAAATTTAATGCCCTGCAAGCATACTTTAAATCGTCGGAGAGCGTAAACAATCGCAAGAGTTTCCAGCTCAAAGCTGTGGTATCTAGTTTCATAATCGGAAGTTCTTTTAGAGAAGTAAAAGATCGGGTGCAGTTGCTTGTCTGCTTTACGTTGGAGCAACACTGCTCCAAAACCCACTTTGCTAGCGTCACAGTGGAGTTCCGTTTCGTCATTAGGATTGTAAATACTGAGAACTGGGGCTGAGATCAACTTTTTCTTAAGTGTTTCAAATGACTGCAATTCTAATTCGGTGAATTTAAAAGCAGTGTTTTTACGGAGTAAATCATAAAGCGGTTTTGCGATAATTGAGAACCCTTCAATAAATTTGCGGAAGTAGGAGCAGAGGCCAAGGAATTTTTGGACATCATGGATGTTTTGCGGAATCGGAAAATTGGTAACTGCCTCTGTCCCTCTTTCTGTTGGTGCTACACCCTTTTCGGAAACTTTATAACCTAAGTATTCTATTTCAGTTTGGATAAATTTACATTTTTCGATTCTCAGTTCCAGTTTATTCTCGACCATAAGTGAGAAAACCTTTTCTATTGTGCAGAAGTGTTGCTCCAAAGTTTCGCTGGCGATCATTATATCGTCAAGATATGCGACCACTTCGCCTGTTTTAATCAATTCTGCAAATACAATGTTAATGAAACGCTGAAATTTCGACGGAGCAACTTTAAGTCCGAAGGGCATCTTAAGGTACTCGAATTGTCCCAACGGAGTGACAAACGCTGTATATTTGACGGATTCCTTTGCAATCGGAATATGATGGAAGCCATCCTTAAGATCAAGCAAACTGAAGTATCTTTTATTTCGGAGTTTATCTAATTCGTCTTCAATAAGAGGAAGTGGGTAATTATCGCGTAACAGAAGTTTATTTAACGTTCGATAATCAATACATAGTCTCGGAAGCCCACTTTTTCTTTGAGTTAAAACGATCGGAGAGGCATAAGGCGATTCGCTTGGTTGGATTACTTTTCTTTCTAACAATGAGTCTAAAATCTGTCGTAATTTCTCTTTTTCAAAGAAGGATAATCTTCTAGGACTTAAGCTGAAAGGTTCATGCTCTATGAGTCTAAGTGTTAGTTCCGTATGAACTTTTGGCGACTCTGGCCTTTTCGGTAATAAATATTTGTCAATAAACAAATCATTCAATCTTTTTCGCGTAGCAAAATCTAAATCCGGATTGATTTCAAGCGGGACGTCATTGACATCGTCGGCCGTACAAATATCAATCGTGAAAATTTCAGGAATCACTTCAGTTTCGCGTTCGACTCTCAAACCTAGTTTAAATTTTTTTAATATTTCTCTACCTAACACGACAGATGGTTTCATTGTCGAACTCGGAACGACCAAAACTTTCAAACTCTCACGTAACACGCCGTCGATCACAATACTCACAGAAATTTCGCTCAAAACCTTAAGTTCACTACCGTTGATTCCGTTGTACTTACGGCCCTGCATGGTCGAAATATCCAAGATCTTCTTTGGGACGAAATCCTCTTTGATGAAGCTTACTGGACTTCCAGTATCCAGAAGTGTATCTAGCTGAAGGTCGAAGGTCTCGCCGGAAACGTCAAAATGATATTTGACCTTCTTAAAGCAGTTGCAGTCTTCCTCCTCGTCATTGGAATCCACGTGGCTGATTTGTGTTGTTTTTTTGTCACTATTGGGACACTCCCTATAGTTGTGTCCCATCTGAAGGCATTTAAAGCAAGCACCCTTTTCTCTCTTCGGTAGCTTGCAATCAATTGCTAAGTGGCCAAATTTGCTGCAATTGTAGCATCTTATTGTTGTACGACTTGTACCAGAAGCAGAAGTTGGGGGAGCCGCAGAAACGGAAGTCGCAGCAGAAGTCTGAAGGCCCCTGTGATCATTCTTGGAGCTTGCAGAAGGTATGCTCCGTTTATTTTCCTGAGTCGTTCTGATGTCATCTTTCAAGGAAATTTTCTCGAATGCCTGCAGGAGATCTCTTTTTTCTGTGAAGCGTAGGATCCTTGCTTGGTTCCTGAGAGATGGATCTGGTATTCCGTCCACAAGATAATCGATAATCTCTTCTTCGTCGACAGAAGCAGCATTCGCCAGAATTATTTTTTCATGGAAGTATTCATTAAATGGTTCAGAAACTTTCCATGTTCGAGCTTCGAATTTTCTACGCAGGTCCAGTTTGTTTTGACGATGATCGAACATATTTCCTAGTTCTGTCAGAAGGTTCGGCAACGTCATTCCGATGAATTCTGTCCTAGAATGTAGCCACTTTTGAGCTCTGCCTTTCAATTTTAGGCTTATCAGCAGTCGTCCGTTTGCGTCATCCAATTCGTAAGTAGTGCACAAGAGTTGGAATCGTTCTTTCCAATTTCTAAAGTTGGAGTCACTGCCGTCAAAGTCACTGATCAAATCCTTGATCGTGTTTACATTTGCTTGACGTGGTTGTTGCTGAGCTGGTACGCTAGCTGGAGAGTTGCGCAGAAGTTCCACTTCACGTCTGGCAAGTTCGAGCTCTCGTCTCATAAGATCCCTTTCTCGAATAAGGAAATCGAGCTCTCGATTTTCGTCAAGTCGTCGTTCGCCTAGTCGTCGTTCGCCCAGTTGTTCAGAAGATGGGAGCGAATTGTTCTCCGTCCTTTCAGGCTCGATTGTTTCGTCAACGTGTTCTTCGTTTTGAAGAGAATTTGCTTCTTCAAGCCATTTGTCAGTAGGGTCCGCCTCTTGCAATCGTCGGATAAGTTCGGACTTTGCTCCACTGGTCGGCACTCCCCAACGAGAACACATTTCCTTAAGGGTTGGCACTTTAATCTTGGTAGGATCCATGGTCAGGTACGGAGGTCACTCGGAAGGTAGAACAGAAGTCAGAAGGTAAGGCAGAAGTCAGAAGGCAGGTGTGGAAGTTATGTACGGAAGTCACCTGAAGCACAGAAGTCACTGAGGATCAAGCAGAAGTCGCTCATAAGGCGCAGAAGTCACTGAGAAGTCACACAGAAGTTACTGAGGGTTAAACGGAAGTCCCTCGCGTACAGAAGTCACTCATAAGGTGCGGAAGTCACTTATAAAATGCAGAAGTCACTCAGAAGTCACAATGTAGGTGCGGAAGGCAAGTACGGAAGTCGCTCGAAGCACAGAAGTCACTGAGGATTAAACAGAAGTCGCTCATAGGCGCAGAAGTCACTGAAGAATTAAGCAGAAGTCGCTCATAAGGCGCAGAAGTCACTGAAAAACTACACAGAAGTTACTGAGGGTTAAACAGAAGTCCCTCATGTACGGAAGTCACTCAGAAGTCGCACAAAAATTACTGAAGATTAGATTTTTCCTTTCCTGAAGTAGGCATTTCCATCCTCCAACAGACCTGTCACAATTATCGGAGGCGGACAGATGTTGACACTATAGCCGGTCACTTTTGCTCACTTTTGAGAACACCTTCTGCTTTGGCGCCACAGGCTGCGTTTGCTCGCCTGAGAACACCCCCGACTCTAGCGCCACTCTACGTTCTCTTTCGGGCACTAATTCGGCTTTGGAAATTCCGCCATTTTTGTAAATTCACCACATCGAAAATTTCAATCACTCTGAATCTTGAAATTTCGTCAAAAGCACTTTTTCCACTCGTCACATATGCACTCGTGCATCCTGCACATTCGATTTAGAGGGAAAACATAGGTCTCTGAAATCTGAGAGGCTCGGAAACACGTAGAACCTGAAGATGCGTTCAAACACGAGGCGTCGGACAAAGCCTGACGCTATTTTCACTTATTTCCCGGCATTTCACTTACGCGGTCAGAAAAAAAAACACGCGAGCGCGATCTCGGATGCGTTCTCGCATCCCACTTCTGATTTGTAAGGGATGGCTTGTAAGGAAATGACTGGGATATATTAAAATGGCTTTATTTTAAAAGGATTTACATTGTACGTGTGTCTGAGACTCGACCTCAGGCAGACACTGAACTCAACTCAGAGAGACGGTATGCTGCAGTAGCGCCGCCTAACGTAGGATACTTTAAAAATTAATAACTTTAATTATAAATCGCTCACACTAGGAAATGAAACAATAAGAGTTGATGTTGCAGCATCCAACCAGTACACGATCTAATACGAAGAGACGCGAGGTAAATTGGGAAATTACAGGTTGTTTACAATGTTAGTTAATTAGCCTGGATACAGACCTTCCGGCTGTTTACAGTCAAGTTCGCTGTGAATATGCATAAGGAACGCCATATCGGAAGCTTACGAACATTGCGAACTATGTATGTTGAACTTACGTCCTACACACACACACACTACTCAGGCATAAACATCTGAAGCTCAATGGAAAATTATAGAGTGCTTGTGCCATCAATACTCTAATACAGCGAAATAAAAGAGGTATACATTATTATGAAAATTATAACATTTTGTGAATGCAAAAACAGATGGTCACACATATTTAACGGCACTAATAGCAAATTAACAAATTTTTTATTACGAATGATATAACATAATTCACCTATATTATTAATCACTCTAAATCCAGCTATAAAGAATTAAAAGGGTGGAACCATGAAACCATGAAAACACGAATAGAACCAGTATATAGGTTTCGCAAAATCGTAAAAAATCTCATGAAATTTTCTGTGGGATACAAACTACGTGAAATTACCCCGTGGTATCGGGGTCAGTTGGCGAAATAGGTCACTGAGGCAATAACAGTTAAAGCACCATGTCCGGGTAGTAATATTTTACACAGGACGATAATATAACGAGCAAAGAAGCGGTGTAGATGTCACGTCCAGCCGATAAAACAAGTAAACTCCTCTACTGCAATTTGCAATATCTAGTTCTCTATACTGCTCCTCCCTTAGTTATTTCATTTTCCGTTTATTTGCATTTTTGCAAAAGCGAAAACGTCATAAGCAAATTCCCTTGCTGGACGAATGGTCCTTAATATATAAAATTGTATAACTTTACATTTCAGCAAAGGCATGCACTTTATTTTAGAGCAAACGATGAACAATCCTATAAGTTGTGCATTTGTGTAATGTACATGGCAGGGTGAACGTGTTTAAATAACGAATGTATGCACGCTCATAGTGAACGTGCAAGCGAGTTCTTTATAAGCTTAAAATTTGTATTCTGCTTTACGTTATATCAATATCATGTATATACGCGCGAAATGAATGACTCAGGATCCAAATTCATGCTATTACTTTTAAATGTAATTAAAATTATAATTAAACGTACGCTCATTCAAAAGCTGTTGTTAAACAATCTAACGATTTTATAATTATGATAAAATCTAATTGAGATATTTCCAATACACAGAAAAAATCGCAATCTATTATTTTATGCAAGCTATTAGGAATATAGAAATTATTATTATTATTAATTATGATTCCATACTTTCGACGAATTTTTTTATTGATAATAGTAAAATAACAAAGTTTTTAAAAATCCGAGTAATAAATGTATAAATAATTAAGATATTAATTTTATTGATTGTATTTATATTAAATAAAAAAAGAAGGTATGGAAAACAACTGTACTGTACTGCCCTCAAACATATATAAGGAAGCTCGTGCACAGTATCGATTATCTCAATAGGTAAAATGAACCTCCGCTCTTTTATGTTCAATAGGTAAAAGGTATTTATTTTCTTAGTAAACTAACTAATCGGAAAACTTCAAAAATAAAATAGTTATTACAGAAAAATTACATGTTATTATAATTATATTATAAACTATGATTAAAAAAGATTAAAAAAAAACCTCACAAATCGACATGTGTGAAAAAAGTTTTTTATAAAAAAAGTCATACGTTTTTTACACCATCAGCAGGTGCTAGAGTTTTCCTACGTAAGATTTAGTAGTTTATAGATCATAACATTTTATATTAGCATCTACTGATTCAAAAACCTATAGATAAGCGTTTTCGTTTTTACGTTCATTTTTTACATTTATAGTTTTCAACTCTAAAGCTTTTAGAAACGTTAAAAAATGTAATTACATTTAAATATAATAAATTATTGTATTTTGTCGAAAATTTTCTCAAAAACCTTCATTGTTATACAAAACTTCTTCTTTCAGCAACTATATTATATTATCAGTTTAAGTCACGTGTTTCAGCTACATCTAGTTCTGTAAAATATGTCACTAAACATTTTCTAAGCTTATATGACCGGAAACGATGTGTCCTTTAAAGGTCGACCTATCAGATTCTCTTAAATGTCCAGGACAAGACATTTTAATTTTCGCTAAAACATTTCAAGGGAGTGGTTGACTCTATTATCTTTCTAATGAACTTGTAAGTCCTAAAATATAAAATACAATTCTACAAGTGACATATCATTTTTATAAACAGGCTTTTATAATTTTAAAGCAAAAAGATCTCTTTTCCTACTCCTTTTTTTTCCAATTTTCCTACCTCTTCTCTATGTAGAACTTCTTCGGCAGCCCTGGCCGGGCCCAGAACTGCAAATTTGATTCCCGGTCGCGGCCCGCTTGGGCCGTGTGTTTTACCCCCAGTTAGGGCCAGGTTTGGAAATATGAAATATGAAATTATTCAAAAGCCTTGGCCCAAAATAATATGCTCCACCATATGTATCTCTATTTTCGTCAAATTAAAATACGCCTATACTGAGATATTTATGTAAAAAGACGCAAATTTCTATCTTTTAAATCGTCCATGAAAGACGAGTCACTGTTCCAAGATGTTTAAGCTCTATAGCTGGCGAGGGATATGGGAGCTGAACCCTCTTTATTCACCTAGATCGTACTGTCGATCAGCTACCGAATGAGTCGGAAGAGATTCGAGAGTAATCTCCTATAAAGGACAAAATATATAATGTGTATTCAACTATTTATTCACTGTGGTTGATACTGATGAAATATTAATATTACTTTTCAAATCGATAATTTAAGATTCTTATACATACATTCCTTGGATTACATATTCAATATATTGAAAATATTTCACTTTTTACTCTCTCCATCCGAGTTAGTTAAATCTTACTAATTAATAGTAGTTTTTTACTAATTCAAATAGTACATACGTGACATTCAAAGACTACTCTTGACGAAAATTTTTAGATTGTGAATTATCCTCATTTTCAGACGGTTTAACAATATGAATGTGTTGTTCACTTGTACCAACATTTATAACATGTCCATCATGTTCTCGAAGAACTCTTTCATTTACTGGATTATTTTCAATTCGATGAAATTGACCATATGGAACAAGAAGAGCACGACTTCTTAAAAACTCTGCGGCTTCTGGAGGAATATTACCAGGAAAATATACTATATCATTTGGAACAGTTGATGGACGAATATTCCTCAAATCTGCATTTTCAGGAACTTGAACAATGGGGATAAGTGGTCGAACTTCATTATTGTATCTTCTATTATGTAAATCATTTTTGTTCTCACTCTGAAAACTCAATTCTGGAACCAGAAAATGAAAAATTAAAAAAAAAATTTTTTTGGGTTTACACTCAAAATTTAAAGTAAATTTAACTTATACTTACGAATAGAATTCAGGAAAACCACAGAGATAAAAAGAAGACTAGTACCAATAACGAGCGTCATTTTTCTGGCCAAAAAAAGATAAATTTTTTAATACTTCGTGATTCTCTGAAGTCGATTATAAAGTCCCGCGACTATACTGTATACACTTGCATATATACCAATTATCAGTAAATAATGTATTTTTTTATATTCATGTTTACGAGTAGAATTAAGGAAGGTGACGCGACGGGCCTAATTTAACTACGTGATTTTTGGCAGACGCTCATTAACTTCCACGTTTATACTTATATGTACATATACCAACCGATATCTCATTATTCATCAGTAAATATTGCACAGTATACGAGGACACGTTACCAAGTATATAAATATTTGAATTGTAATACTTTTTGAATCAGTTATTGTTAGATTTTAATCAACTTTGTCGAATTTTAAAGTTTATCGGAGAATTTAGAGAATTTTCAAAATTACTATTAATAAAGTAGGTCATTAAAAACAAGAATATTAGAAACGCGCATAGCGCGCTACTTTTGACTAATCTAAGTAATTAAAACCATTTAATTACTTAGATGTTTTAGATATGTTGTATCTACAAAATGAAAAATACTACCGTAGAATTATGACGTCTGTATAAATATTACATTGACGATTTCTGCATCTGAAAATATCAGAGTTTAATAATGATTTAGAAAACTATTTAAGTGATTCAGATTGAGAGAGTAGTGAACCTGAGAGCAAATTTAATGTCGCCAATTTTACGCTCGCAATCATAATTTTATTTGTTAAAATTATAGGGCACTTAACAATTTTCATTTTCAATTTGATTTATGTTTTACCTTCTTTGTGCACTCATGGATTTCAAGAACGTGACTGAAGTCTTGAAAAACAACACAAAACATTGTTATGCATTTATATACATATAACATTAAAGACATTTTAGATTCTACAAATATCGTAGATATGCAACATAAAAATATTGTGTACATATATCTTTATGTTGCATTGTCAAATAAAAATTTTAATACTTCCAATAGTCTGATAATATTTCTACTTTCAAACGAATTGTTAAACTCTTTTGCATCCGTGAATTCAAGATCATGAAAATGTTAAAAATTATGGTAAATTTCATTTACACTGGGACGCCACGATAATGCTGACCTCGTTAGCGAGTTCTTAAAAACTGCACCAGTCGCATATTTTGATGAGGGGATCGAGCCAAGATATTTTCATTCTATATAACTAAAGTACAAATTTTATTAGTCAAAAGTGTAGGTTACTCATGAATACATATTAGTATTCACTACAAATTTAAAATTATTGATGATACGTTTTTATGTATCATTTTGATTAGAGGTCATAAATTTTTTCATTGTAAAAATACAAGTTTCTTGGAGATGTTTTTTGTTTGTCCCCTCGAAGGAGTCACCGGATGCTGAGTTACTATCATTCGAGGGGATGCTTCTGATTCTGAGTCACAGGCGTTTCCTGTGTTACCGAATAATGGCACTTTCAGAACTGAGTAACTATTGCACACAAAAATCTACCACAAAGACAACCCTCCTAGACAATTCGCTTGAACCATAAATTTCACATGAAGAGACACTCTTTACATATTTCTTCCCCGTGACGGTAAACCATTTCATAATCCTTGCGTCACTTATACGAAGGGATGTTTCAAAAGACATTTATTATTCTCTAATCTGAAATGGATTATGATTCACTTATATTTTATGAGATCATATTCTTTTTGATAAACGTAATTCTAATTTGGATTTCCTCAGTATGTACTGCTCTCTCAATCTGAATTAGTTAAATCT
This sequence comes from Synergus itoensis, assembly GCA_904066005.1. Taxonomy (NCBI): domain Eukaryota; kingdom Metazoa; phylum Arthropoda; class Insecta; order Hymenoptera; family Cynipidae; genus Synergus; species Synergus itoensis. Next base: position 4,148,326 of record CAJFCP010000050.1, on the reverse strand, counting down.
TAATAAATATAGTATAATACATTCATAGGTAAATTTATGTTAATTTATTTTTTTAAATAACACACCTCTCAAAATAATATGTAGACAGTTTTTTCTATGTTCATGAAAATTTTGTATAATTTTACGATTAAAACTTTAATTACAACTGATTTTTAGTATCTGGTTCTGTCGCCTGCGAGCTTAATCTCTTCCTGATACTTACTATGCTCAATAATTTTTTTACTGGACTCTGCATCGTTAAAATGCACCCCTCTGGAGATAAAATATTTTTTCTGTGGGGATATTGATTTTCTCTCAAACACTCTGCAAGTAATATTTATCAACCATTCTTTATATAGAGTTTAAAAAAATTATAACCCAGTAATTTACCCTAGGAAAATTTACAACTCCCAACTTTCACTTCAAACTACATATAGCTTATACTAAATGTCGTGAATTTGATTTACTTTTCTATAAAAAAGAGATTTAATTATGCATTCTTTTAAGCAACAACGCGAAGACATTAATTACTGTAAGTTCCAAGGGCTTGCGTGTATACAATCATTATGTGCAAGGTGTGCAATAATCCAAGATGGCGACGTATCAAACTACCACCTCGGTGTCGACCACCTACCAGCACGAAATTTCGCATAGGGGAAAGATAACGCTACATAGATCGATTTTTCCTAAAGATAAGAAAGTGCGTGTCACTAACGAATTTTACTCTATCCTCATTTTTTTATGTGCAAACACTCTAAATATGTTTTTTTATATTTACCAAGCCACTTTTCTCACTTTTCCTAGCAACTCGCTTTTTCTACAAAAGTAGAATTTCTGAGATTCATAGAAAATTAGAAAATTTGAAGTTACTAATTTGATCTACAACAGAAAGTCCCAAAAATGTACATAGCAGTTTTTGTTTCCTAATATTAATATACTTTTTCATATCAAATACCTTTGCAGATGAAAACGATAATTTCAGATTTTTTGTGATTAATTTTGTAAATTTTAAAGGGAATGTACACACGCGTGGGCGCAGATGGTCGGGAAATCTGCGACGTATATTTTGATTATCATTTAATAAAAACTTGATACAATATTGAAGTCTGACTGATTGAACGAACTTTCCACATCGCAGCTGATAACTTTCGTTTAATCAAATAGAAAATTCATTGAATTTATATACACGATCTGATGAAAACCGAATTTATATTTCCGCATCTTATAGAATTGTTTCTTGTGTAATTGCGTTGAAAACAGAATTCCATCTACGGAGTCGAGTTTAATTTAAAAGAAGAGATTAAAGTTTATTAATACTTTCCGAACTTTAATGTTCAGAGCTGAGGACACGGAATTAGATAAATTAAACATATGGTGGAACTCTTATGTTTAAATAGGATTATCTCTGAATATAAAATGTGAAGGTCGTTTAAAATTCTAAGCTCTTAAACCTTAAGATATGTACATTAATTTTACAAAATGATACATCAACTCTCTTTATATCAAGCTTTAATTTGTATAATAAAGCTCTGTGTAAAGGAAATCGAAAGTTTACAAATTTCTTTATCATTATATACAAAAGGCAAGTACATATATTACTATAGAAATTTTTTTGTTGAAAAAACGTTTCTTATATATGTTTAATTTATGTAATAAAGTACTTGGAAATGTGACTTTATAGACTCTGAATTTTCTCCAGAAAACTTGTCTTCTTTTATTGCGTGAACGATATGCTTCCTGTGCAGAGGAAAAGGAAGTGTGCAATCGTCTGGAATGGAATAATCGAGTCCTTTTCAAGATCGTGGAGAAGTTACAGAAACATAAAGAAAACAATCATGTCTTATAAAAAATGCTTTTTGCGATGTAGGCGTGTCGTAGTTTATAACAATTTGCGTAATTTGTAGAATTATCATCCGGCAGGTATTCAATTCGCATCCAAGCTCGTTATGACCTTATCGATCGCGTTTTCTCACCTTTGGCCTGCTGGCGGAGGCAAGGTATTATTGGTTTTCATTCAATAGAAATGCACAATCCACCCCTCATTCTAATTGAATTAAATTATCGATCTTGAAAGTATCATTTATACAAAACACCGTTCGTTTCTTTGCATTAAAGATAGGTTGCCGAAATTGATCCCACAACTTTCTTCACATTGTTACCGCTCGAAAACTCATTATCTATCTTCTTTTCAAACTTTCACGAACGGAAAGCCTTTTCGTCAGCTGTACTATTTTTATAAATATTGACCTTCCAAAAAATTACTCGAAATGAAAGACTTCTTCCTTTCGCTCTTTTTATATTTGTATTTTTATCTTAGTTTGTCGAAAAGGAAATTCACTTTGCACTAAAAAAGTACGAGGTTTTTATTTTCATTGTATTCAATTTTTCATTGATAGAGTCATTCACTTCCTTTTTTAAGCTTCAAATCTGAATAAATATGTAAGTATTTAAATTTTTCAACAAATTTAATTATGCAATTTTGATAAATCTGTAAAAAGAGCTAAAAGAAATGTTACAGAAAACAATGACAATTTACACGTTTATCTGAAATGTCACGCATGACTCTTCCGACCGGATTATGATGTTACAGTATGCGTCCTTGTGCAATTATCTACTGGCAATTATATTAGGCACGTTTCATAGGCGAACAGTTAAAGTAGTGTTGGACGCACCCTTCTTTGTCCCATAATAACTATAGCAAAATCCTATGGGACTTCCCTCTTCCCTTAACGCGTGCGCAACAAATTTGTGATAACGGCGGGCGTCTCGGCGCTCATTTTAGTACTCGCTGTAACGCCGAAGCGTCGCTACGCCTGCTCACGATTCTTATTCGTCCAATAAAAGAACGCGCACGAATTCAAAACATATGAATAAATAAAAAAGGAAAAATTGGTTAAAAATAAAATTTCACAAAAATGTGAAAAAGTGCTATAAAAATAGTGTCTTTGAAAATAAAATCGATTTCTTAAAATAAATTTCAATTTTCGTAAGGTGATCTATTTTATATTCAGATATTTATACTAATTAGGGAAGAATATTAAAAAAAAAATTTTTTTCTGGGTTTATGAATACATATAGGAAACGTCGAATCAATTTATAATTCTCAAAGATGCATTTCGGACTTTTAGGGAAGTAAATATCAATATACTAGCTAGGAATCTCATCATACTAAATTCACCCCTACTATAATATGCAGAGGTTATAGTCCCCTTTGAAGCTTTCGCATAACTTTCTGTGACATTTCTTGAGGTAGAGTTACGAGTTTGCGTATAATGTTATTATGCGCCTCGCCTCCTGCTGAGAATTTTACCATAAAAGTCTTTTTTTTACATTTCCGTGATCGTAACAAGTAACCTATGAATACTAATTAATGACTAGATAAATAAAAAATGTTTTAGCTAAAAAAAAATCAATGATTCTTTATTATAACGTATAAAACCTGATATATTAATTACGCACTCTATTATTTGTGTATTTTAGTTTTTTGGAATACAGTAATTAATCATTTCAGTTAATTAAACCATTGAATAATTGTGTGCAGTGGAAAGGTGTGAAACTGAAAAAGAATTGCACGATGTCGCGTGGTTGTGATAAAGCGTCGAGCGTGTGAATTTCTACGTGGAGCAAGTGAAGGAAATTTGCATTCGATGACAAAGGTAGTTCAGTGACTTTTGTCGATTTCCTAACAAGAAAAAAAAAAAGATAGAGGATGGGTATTTCAATTTTCATCTTCTATGGTCTCGTCACCCTTTCCTCGGGTAAGTTTTCTTATTTTTTTAATTATATACCAAAATTTGCCTGAAAAATGGGAAAATTTTTATTTTATATTTTTTGTGATTAATTTAGAATAAAAATAAGAAATCGGCAACCTAAAATTCATATCAAAGAGTTTTCCACTGTTTTGTTATACATATAAACATCATGTTACTCGCTTATTCGTTAAATCGAAGACAAAAATTAATTTACTTGAAATATGATAGAATTTTGAAAACTTAATGGCAAACGAGAATCTCGTTTCTAGCGAGACAAAACGAGACGAGAATTCTCGATCGATTTTTTTAATGTGGATTCTTGATTAATGTTTTGAATACATTTTATAGATATATTTAACATGCTCCTTTATGTCCTTTTATGTGAAAATTTCATAAATATGTTTCTTATTTGACCGATAATAATAATTTGAAGTCGATAATTTGTGAAAATTGGATTCACACCTCATTACAGAATATGGATCAGCTCTATTATGGAACAAATAGGAATCAGTCTGACCCCCACGGATCTTAATAATGTCGACACGCTATTCCATTAATAACTGGCCTCAGATGTTACCTTATTAAGAGTATCTTTATTTGCTGTTAGGATTAAACTCTGTCCCTCTTTCTAGATCGCTAACATATGTTTTCTCCTGTATTGTCAGGATTATAATTGCTCTATTTTATTTGATATATTAATTGGATTAAAGCGTAAAGCCCTATATAAATGTTATATTAATTCCAATCTTTGTTCATACTGTACAAATAATCCCGCGGAAGTTAATTATTTGCTTTGCCAGTAATTTTTGTTGTCACAACCGACTGAATGCCTTTAATTGGTGTTAAATAAATACTAATTAATATTAAAAAAACACGGGAATCATCAGATGCAAATTTAATGACGATGTACCACTGTTGAATGTAAATTTATATGAAGAGTACATACTTTTTACTTTACATATGTGGCACATAGTATTTGCTACACATATCATAGTAACAATAAATGTAAAATTATTGTTTACTGAAAATTATGATACGTCACTGATTCGTGCAGCTGTCATGAAGGCAGATCCACAACAAGTTCAGGTGCACTATAATGATGAAATCAATAAGGAATTTGCAGATGTATCTCGTGCAACAGTATCAGTCCCTGTTGAAAGAAAATCGTAAATGTGATTGCGTGACTAGAGCAATAAGACGCTCAAACCCCTAAAAGCCACGAGGGTAAACCATTGCTGGTGTTCCAAGTTACTACCAGGATTGGATTAACTGATGCACCACCCTTCCAATCAAATATTCTACCTTTCTTTCCAATAATTTATTTTAGTGATGCACACAAAGTAAAACCTATATATAATTGACAATTTGTTATTTCCTGATTCAAATTTTAAACCTTTTTTTATGTAAAAAGTATCGCCATTTATACAATATAAATCTAATTATTTTCCCTTCACGGACGATTGACACGCAAAGTCCCAGCTTCGATGCATTTCTAGAGACGGTGCATTTTCTAGAGCGTGATTATATGGCATGATTACGGTCAAGTGCGGTAAATGTCATGGCTAGGAGCTTTGCATGACATTGACTTTGGTACGAAATTACTTCGAAAGGAATGCAAACTTACATATTTGCTATGTGTCCCTCTTTGCTCCATTCTTTTCAGTCTTTATTGTCCTTAAGACCACTGACATTCCTTGAAGTCCTAATCAATAATTCAATCGACTGTTATATTACAGAGGTATTTATACAATCGGTTTCATTTCTTTACCCAAGAAAACTGTGTTGTCAATACGTTAAAAATAATATCCATCTGTACTTTTATAATGATTAAAAAGATTTTAAGAGGGCATTTTATCACAATAAAGTAATTTAAAAATGTAGTTGCTCTTATGACCTTGTTTTATAGAATCGTGCGTATTTATGTACCATAAAGTCCACGAACATAATTTTTTCTCATCATTTGAAATATTATACGACTTAAAGACGCAAAGTTTACATGAAAATCGTTTTTATATAATATCAGTTAATGCCTTACTTTCTGAATAGAAAAAAGTGTACATATACATGGAAAAAGTGCACATATGCATGGGAATAAGAACGAAATCTGATGACTTTGTGTATTGATCGAACAGACCGCCATCGCCAAATATTGATTCAGGATAATGGCACCGACACTCGTACTTTTAAAAATCCCCTTATCAACGTCTCTCTGTGCAACGAGTTAGTTGTCCTCTTGAATAAAGTGTGATTCGAACTCCACCGGGCGATAACGATGTTGCCAGTGGTATATAAAGTACAGACCTCTTTATTATTCGAGTGCCTCTAGGATGCTCTAAATTCAACTCTCACAATCTCCCTTTCATGAAAAACTTATTGAAAAAGAAGCCTTTATTGTCCTTTATAAAGGACATAAAAGGCGTAAAGGAGCAAAAGTACTAAAATGCCAAACCTATAACTAATTCCTCTTCTATCAAAAATTCTACCAATATGGATTGGTATATCACATCAGAACAGCCTTTAAATCAATGTCTATATCCGCGATAGCCTTATCTCTTCGCTCAATATCATGTGACCTATACCTTTTTCCAACTTTCGATCTGTCCTTTTACGATTTTCCATTATATTTATTGCACAAACTTTTAATTAAAAGATTTTAATGAAACAAAATGTAGCTAATTTCATTTCAAAATATCGAGAAAGATTCAGGTCATGTTTGCAGAATATATTGGTATTGAAATATCTTATTCTATTAATTTAATTACTCAAATTCATACTAAAAATTCAGATTGAGAGATTATTTGTTTTCACACATTTTTACGCTTTAGTTTCGAATTAATAGCTCTAATTATCGTGGAATGTAACACCCCAGAAATCTAGGGGGTATAAATTCAATGAACGTAAGGAACGTGTGGACGTAAATTTCCTAATTTATAGTTGGAGCTCGAATTCCTCTTCGATAAAGAGTAGCTTTAACATCCACAAAATTACCATTGTTGAGAAATCAACGATGATTATTCATTAAATGGTTGCATTAATTAATTTTTGTACTTTCAAAGAGACTTTATTTAGCACTATTGAATATTTATAACATGAAAAATGCAAAAACTATATCGCGTGAGTGAAATATCGTTAATCATATCGTTAATCAAGACGAGATTTAAAAGCTGTCCTGACCCTCCAGCTGGTGATTCTTATAATCAAGACAGGTCGTACAACCGTACACGCACTAGGGTTATAATGCACTCAAGAAATCGATTCGAAAATGCATTAAGCGCGTTTCGGTAAAGTTGATTTCAAACTGTAAACGTACATATTTTGCATTTACGCATTCTCTATATCGATTCGAAGGGACTACAATGTTTACTGCCCTAAGCTACGACAATGTATATAGTTATACATAAAGCCATGCTTATTACTGCTTCGAAACATGCAAGTTTGCCCTTAAACTTTGCAAAAGCTACGAGAACTAAGTTTTTTCTTTGTTTCTGTGTACTTTTTATTTTAGAAAAATTTTACTAATTTCTATAAAGAAAAATTCGATATAATAATCTGAGAAAATTAAAAAACCATCATCCGCAGAAATGCCGTCTCATAAAATGTGAATAAACACACCTGTAATAATTTATGATCATTTCTGATGTGATATGTCCATTATTCAAGAATCTAATGAGTACACGGATTCCCAAGAGAAATATTTCTAACGATTTTTTGTTCGTGTGGTCCAAAGATAATAATACATAAAAAGCAAAACTGTAAGTACATGGTTATATAAAATGTAACAACATGTAGGTAAAGGAGCCTCAGTGTCTCAGGGGTTTTCGACCACTCCTCATAACCTAAATATTAAACAGCACATTTTATTACATGGTTCAGTATAAATACGCTCTACGTGAATGAGTTTTATCTCTAATTAAAAAACTCTCTTTATTTCCTTGCGTCATTCCCATACACAAGTTGACTTTTTTTTATTTGTGATTATTTTACTTCAGATTAGTAACTCTATAATAGTCATTTTCTTATTATTAAATTTATGATATTTAATAACGAGGAAGCAAATAGGTAATACATTTTCTGAACACAAGAGACTTTTTGACAATAACATGTTCTAAAGAATAGAACTAAGACTTTCATTTTTGTGAGATTGGACAACAGCAAATTTTTAATGAAAAAAGCAAATTATATACAGCAAACATAAAAGAACTATATATTTACCTTATTATTTTATGTAAGTGTGACATATTTTTCAGAGTATCTGAAGTAGAGTGTAATGAGATTAACTGCTTTATATAATTCAATGCAAATCCAAATATATGCAGATTATTCTAATTGGTATCATGTGGGACGATAACGATAACCATTGTAGCTGAAGAGAATTAATGGGAAAATGTCAAGAGCAAACAGAATGAAAGTTTCATGAAATGCAATGCACATCTGCGTTAGAAACTTAAAATCAGTGTTTTTGGCAGAAGAAAATTTGTTTGCCCAGACAAATCTATGGAAAAATTGCATCAATTCTGGAATTCAAATACAGAATCTGTCAACATAAGTTAAGGACATACGAGAGAGCGGCCATAAACTATAGAATGTAGCTTCAAATTTTGAGATTGCGAGAATCTATTTTTGATATAATCGCAATCTCTTTTTTATCGTAGGATAAATTGAAGTAATTGGGGCTATCGAGATGAGCCAAAATAGAATAAGCTAAATATATATATATTTACATGGAGTTATTGACTTATTGTTATTTCTGCCTTAATCCAACGAAACGAAGCTGCTTTATGCATGAACATGAGAATATTTTTATTTTGGAAACTGCTCTACATCGAAGTGCATTTGCGTTGATTGCATGAATGTTTCATGATTCATTTATACAATTGGATCTGCATCGTATATGATGCGAGCTATCATCTTCTGAAAACTTTTTTGACCAACTTTCTTATATTATTTTCGATTTAATGTGCAATGTTTATATTCCATACAAGATCATGATAAACCTAATGCGCTTTCATTCCACAAAAAGAAAAGGCTTTGTACTCTTTGCACGATAGATAAAAAATACAATACCGAAGTATATTAAAAGTATGCAATGAGTAAGTCTGACTGCAGCTAGACTCATTTCACTGGTGAACTTAAATTCAATTTTATGAAGAATGTAGTGAAATTAATTTACTTATAGGTCAGGTGGTAATTCCGTATCAAAACACCTACACTCTCTACTCAGTAGATTATTAAATTGACCAAAAAAATTTGCACGAAGGGTTAAAAGCTTGCGTGTGGGTGAAGCGCCACGAAAATCGATTGTGACTATATGTGCGTCGACACAAAGCTTTGTAATTCAAGAAAGGCAGTCTGGGATCATATAAATATAAATCGAAATTTTTTTCACTTTTTCTCCTCTTCTCAAAACAATTTTTATAAATTACTTCCTGTTCTCACAAATACAATTCAACGTATATTGAAATAATTTCACAATTTAACATAATGAACTAATATAAAACGTAGGTCGCCTGCTGCGTCAACCTCGCCCTTCCCTCTTCCCCCCCCAAAAAAAACTAGTACTGATATTTTTTGCCGGATATTTTTTTTAAAGTTGATAAAAGGCTATCGATATTATGAAAAAGATATGTGTGTTTGAATTGGAGTGTATGAGATAGTTGTTGACCATGTCAGTTGAATAGCACATCCGCGACATTACGCGAAATATACACTATCCAAACACATACTCCGTTACCACGAATAGAAATGAAGAGATGGGGTTTGTGTGCTGGTTCGACTGTCAACACGCCTTCACTTTGTAATGTAACCTTCTCATCCCTCAGTTAATATACCACCCACCCACACTGATGAAGATAATTACGATATGGCGTGCACTTCGATGATGTTATAATCACTTTACACTTTACTAATTTATTTCATTACAACCTGATAATATGCATATATATTATTAAATTATGCATATTTTACATATTATGCATATGTTGAAGATTTTAGCATTTTTTTTAAACTTTATGGACATATATTTCCCTATTCTCCCCAATCTGTGCATATATATGAGGAACAGTATAAAAATATATATAAAATATTTGAAATAGAAAAGAAGAACGACAACTTTTAAAAGACGTGAAATGCTCTACAATAAAATGTCAGAATACGGTTTTCACATACGTTTCCGTTCTCTTGCACCATCACCTTTGAAACTGCGGATGAATTCTAAATGAGCTTGAGCTTTCTTGATGCCGTTTTCTTGGAATGAACAAACATGACTTCGGTAACTTGATATAGACTCCCTTAAAACAGGAGAATCTATAAAAGGAATATAGAAAAGGAATACAAAAGTTTCAAACTATGTTTATCTATAGAAAGGACACAGTGACATTTTATATAATTGTGCAACTGACTGCAATAACTTAGAAAACATTTGCCTTTATAATTTAGGATAATAGCTCTTATTAAGAACTGTTCAAATATCTATTCATTTGCAATCTTTTACATCATTCAGTTCTATTCAATTTTAGAGAATTTCATCTCGAAAGTAAAATTAATTTTTCATTATATATATAACAATTTCCTTTAAAGCGAAAATTGAGATGAAAGGGACGAAAAAGAAGATTGAGGTCTTGAAAATTGGATGGTGTTTACCCAGCAAGCCTTGATTAACTCCTCACATCTTATTGCCAGTAAAATCTGGTTTGTGGTCTTCAGGTAAATTTACAGGAATAAAAGGGAATGTGAACTCAATTTATTAAAATGTCGGAGTTATCATGTTAAATAAAGTTTACTGAAAATGTAAACAAAATAAATTAATAAAATTTAGTACAAATTTTGATCAGCAAAATACTATAAAAAGAAAGTATTAAACTTATGTTTGTGCAAAAATATGTACAGTAATATTTTCACTTTTACTTTTATGGGAGATTAAAATTATGTTGCTGTTGAGTCCAAACTTGAGGAAGAAACTAATTGTCTTTAGTGTTTACAAAGGTTGGAGATCACGTTCCAAACATGATGGTAAACCTCAAAGTTAATTTTCTATAGAGTTTCACGTGCGAATTTAACGACTTGATATCATCAGTGCTAAAACTAAAAGTAGTCGGCAGTGTTCTGGCTAAATTCGATATAGGAGATGCAGAAGTGCTTTTTTATTATTATTGAAAAATTTGGGTCATCAAATGTGTTTCTCGAGACTAAAATATTTTAAGAGATTCAATAATAGTAAAATAAAAATCTTTAAATTAAGATTTGCAAGGAAAAAAGATTACTTTCAAAGACAAAAGAATGCTTAATCAATATTTTATTATTGAAAATAAATTCTTTTCAGTTTCTCGTTTTCTTTATCGCGATGGATAAAATTTGCGAGCACTTGAATTACACTTGTGCAAATACAAAACGACATCAATATTGTCTCCTCTTGTTATGACACTTGCAGTCATTTTTCTTGAATTTTTATAAAGAAAAGTGCCGGCCTTAGTCTCTATAGCGCCCTCGGACAAAATATTTCATGACGCCCCTTTCAAAATAAAAAATGCTAAAATAGTTTAAATTTTTGAGATTTTCAGTGGAAACAAAGTGATTTTAAGTTTTTCCAGAAGATTTACGAATTCCAAAGGATTATCAATAATATAAAGAATATGAAATAATTAAAAAAAAATTTTTTTAATTCAAAAAACAATTTAAAAAACTAAAATAAAAAGTGTATTTAACTGAATTAAAACTGACAATGAGAAAGAGAGAATGAGTGCAAATTAGTTAAGGAAAGAGAAAGAGAGAGACAGAGAGAGAGAAAGAGAGACATATAGAGACATTTGCAACACAGGTTGACACACCTGCACGCATATGTCACGAAGAATAACAAAAAGAGTGAACCCCACTGTTTTCGTTTTCCAGTTCCTGCTTTTTTATTTCCTTTTATTTTTTATTTTACTATTTGTACCACCCTCTGCATTTCGTCCCCTTTCTATACTTTTCCGAAGTTCAAGTTAGACGCCAAATACCAAAATAGCGATGCTATATATAGTTCTGATAGAGCTCACCACCCAAATCTTTATACTTGACAGACAAGGGTCGTAATTTAGCATCGATCCTAAGTGCCTTCAGGAAAAGAAGAGGATCGTAAACAGTCGAGATAGTGTCAATCTTAGAAAGAGTGGTAGAAATGTTAATGGGAAGCTGGAAGTAAGTGCATTAATAACTGAAAACTGATCGAAATTTAATCTGGAGGATGAGTTTCACGCCCTTTTTTATTAATTAGAATCAAAATTATTATTGCGCGTATTATACGCAGCATACAATAGAAAAATAGCTAACTGATTGTAAATTATTTAACCTTCAATATTATCAGTTCTTTCTCGATCTTATTTGCGAGATGTGTATTTATAGGGAGGAAAACCTATATACTTATACGTGGAAAAATTCAATATAAACTCATTAAACTTTGATTAGGTGGTAATCAAAGTAAATATCAGATTTGGAGAAAGATTCTTGAATACTTGAAGTGAATGCTGATGGTCATAAAAATAATTCCCTTGGAGTTTTACTATCTGAGGGGATTGAAGACGATATCTATGACTCTTGAGGGATCTTCAAAGTACATAGGGTGATATGTAAGGTTTTCTGTATATATTCTATGGGGACTGTTATAGGGCTGCGCATATCGTATTCAGGGCTCTGTTTTCGGGAATTGTAACTCGATGTGCAAATAGGGTTTCCAGGAACAACTATCCTGCGACAGGTATTGAGTAATGACTTGACAGATTCTCTCGCGTTCTTTTATCCTTCGAATTTATCTCACATCAGTCACAGTTGAAAAAAAATCTCTGATATCCAAAATTCATATGGAAATCCACTAAAAATATATCAAAATTAAATTTTCTGTCTTCTTCCGAGAATAAAAGTTCCTTCACACTTTTATTAGGAAAATTTTTCCATTTCGATAAATAAATCTTCTCTATATAATAAAACCTAACTGTCCCTATAATGACTCCAAATTATTTTTTCTTTTTGAATTAATAAGAAACTACTATTAAACTGTTTTATCAATGTTAGATGTGACAAATTGATGCTGTAACTCATTTTCTAAGCAGACACTTCTTTAATAAATCTGAAACTTTTACGAGGGATAAGATATTTCTCTAGGGTGTATATAAATAGGAAAAAAATACATGCGGAGATTCCGTCACTTTCTCCTTCTATTTTCTTTCCATTATAGTCTCTCTCACGATCACTAATGCGATTTTATAAGTTAGATGTTTTCTTTTATATGTTCCAAAAAAGATCAAATACCACAAACTTAATCCATTCTAAGATTAAAAAGTTACTCTCATTTATTTTTTTTACTTATAAAAAGATTTTATAGACATGCTAAACGTGTTTTAACTTTCTTAAAAATTTGTATTATTGAGTTAAAAAATGATATAATCTATGAAGCCTTAAGTTTTTTAAATTTTACAAATAAGGAAAATCCGTTAAATCATATATAATTTTTAAAAATGTCAACGGTTTTCATAATCATTATCATAATTGCTCTTTTCGAACAGCTTTTTTGACAAGGTTCCCTTTAGGCGTTAAACCTTTTAATACAGAATAATCCTTCACGCAATAATTCCTAAAGCTTCTCAATAGACATCGAGAATGGCAGGTTTACTACCCCAATAAAGTGGGTTTAGCAAGGGTTGACGCCGAAAGCAGATCTAATACCCTCTCTTCAATAAGTTATACAAGCAGCTTTACATTTCCGCTTTAAATATGTAGAAACGAAAATAGCCTGGAGGACAATTTGGCTCATTAAATTTTCTACAAGAGAAGTAGAGAGTTCAGGGTCATTAAAGAACAAACGAGATTTTTAAAAGAGACAAATGAGACTTATAAACGCTACTCCTCGATAATTTATTTTTTCTTATGCAGTGATTGCTATATAAGAATGCAAATTAGTAAATAAAAATTACATATTATACTATAAATAAAATAAAGGACAGGATTTGTTATTAACAAAATTTGAAATATAGTTAATTTAATGAATGAATATTATCAATATTATATGAAGGGGCAATATAAAAATAGTGTTATTACAGTCTTTAACATTCTCTTTCATACAATGTAATAAAAAGGCATTAGAATTTGTTTCTAGTTGAGTACAATGCCCTACCGTTTCTCAAGGTGAGCTTTAAATCGATATTTACAAGACGGTTAATTTTAATCAAAGTTTGCGTGTTAAGAGTTGAAACTTTAATGTGTATCTTGTTTTAGGAGAATTTTTAGCTCTTCGCGTTTACAGTCAGCATCAAACGTTCACGAAAATATCTAAAATAAAGTAGATATATAATTCATGAATTAAGGGGAAAATTAGTTTGAATATTTATATTTTACATAAAAATTTAATAAATTCTCTTATCCCTATCATGAGGAGCAACACGACGACTTTATTGGATTTCTTATACTTATTTTGAAATGTCAATTTCTTTGCAATTCAAAACGCTCGTAAAAAATGCATGTAAAACGGATCGTGAAAAAGTATAGTCATAAATGTCCTTTTTCCCTATACATTCTTTCGTTCTGAACTTTACTGAAAGTCATTATCCAACTTTTCCAATAAGAACATAATACAATATTCCATTTTGAATCGTATAATAATGAAATACATATTCTATTCTAAAAGTTAAGTAAGGGACTTATTTCATATCAAGTATTAATTCAGCAGTAAATTACGATTTGAATTTACGGAACTACGAGAATATTTAGCTTCCGCAAAGCTAAGCTGGAAATTTACATTTGCATTTGACTTCCCTGTATTTGGTGTTGGATCTTCTAACTAGACAATTTCCAATTTACATGAAAGCTCTATAGCGTGACATTGTTCTTCGCTCTAGTAATTCTGACAATTATTAACCAAGCCAGATTATAGATTCCCGCCTAGGTGCATCATGATTTTGGAAGCGGAAAAATAATTGGCGTTTTAAAAAAAATGAATAAAATAAAATGCTATATTTTTTCTGAAACCCCTTGAAATTTCGTGAAATTCCTTAAGATTCCATAATTTTACGGCTTAGCCCATCAAACTGATTGTAATATTGACCTAAAAGAATTATTTATATTAAACATAAAAATTTATTCCAAAATGTAATTAAGAATATTTTTAAAAAATTGTTAATTTTATCCTAAATCAAATATCATTTTTTTTTTGTTCCAGCATTATATTTTCCACAATCGGATTTCAAGCTGAGGATACCTTACTTGGCTCTAAATGGAGTGGGTCTGAGCTCTGACATAAAATTAATTACGGTCAGAGCTCTTCGAAATGATTCTTCGACCCCAAAGGATCCTAAATACCAAATAGTTCTACCACGTGAAAAAATTGCGTCTCTGGATCTGAAGACAGGAAGTGTTGTCTTGCACGCATTACCCAAAGGGGGTAAGACTTTTTCCTCTATTCTCAGAATGTCATGATTTCCAATGTAAGAAATTCTTCTCTTTCATGTTTGTTCCATTATTTGCAAGTCATTTCACGTTTAATACAGAGGTTCAGACTAAACTGAAAAAAATAAAAAAATAATTTCATAAAATACAGGAACGTCAAGTGCTATTATTATCCAAGGAAAGGAGCGAAATGGAGAAGTTGCATCTTTAGAGATTAAAGTTCAACCAGTTCTTGTTGAAAATGGGAAAATAAATTGTGCTGATTATTTAGAGGTAATAAATACACAGATTTTTTAATAAAATATATACTGTCAACTTTCGATTGCCAGCAATTGAAAATATTTTATACCATTAATTTTTTAAGGATATGTGTTACTGGAATGAAACTAAATACAGAATATACGAAAATCAACCAATTATGATGCTTGGAGTCTTCGGGCCTGAAATTTACAATGACATTTGTCCTGATTTTCATGTAACTCGATACGAATTACTGAATGGTAAGTTTATAATGAAAAAAAATCTAACTGGTCTTGAGTATTATTTTTAATAATAATATTTTTATGTAATTTATAGGAACACAATTTTTTCACGTGGAAGGAAATTCAATTTTTTCGAATGCTTCTCTGGATCGAGATTCTAAACATACTGTCAGAGGCACTGGGGCTCACGTAAACGTCCAAATACGTTGCGTAATTTGGGAAAGACAAACTGGATTTCAACATGCGATAGAAAGGACAATTGGCATCGACATTCTAGATCAGGACGACAATCCTCCAGTCGACCAACTCAAAGGCAGTCTTGAAATTCAATTGACAGACTTCACTATTGTAAGGGAAATTAAATTTACCTTAAAAAATCACTTTAAAATGTTAGATAATTATTTTAGAAACATATATTAAATGTTGAAAAAATATTTCAGTAATAGAGTTAAAATTTTAGATGAGTTAAGATACAAGTAAATCTAGTTCAAATTTATTTCTCCTCGATTTAAAAACATTTGAATGAATACCGAGGTTTAAATTTTTATATAGAATTTAATTTTATCTGTGTCGAAGAGTTTGGATTTGAGTCGACGAGCTTAATCAAGGGCACATTGTGTTCATAATTAAAGCATTGTATTAGACACTGCTTTAGGGTGAAAGAAACGAGGGGAACAAGAATTATAAAGAAACTAGAGAGCGAAAAAAATGAGCAGAGAAAAAGGTAAAAGAGAGAGAGAGAGAGAGGCTTCAGGGCCTGATCCTGATTAAACCCTAGGCTTTTTATCTTTTCTCTTTTTTTCGCTTTTCTCTCTTGCATACATCTGTCAAACGCAAAAGTGACGAACGTGTGTAAAAATACTAGAATTTTCGGGAAATTAGAAAAAACCGAAGGCCTTCTATTCTAACACTCGTCATGTGTCTTCCTTGCCATCCAAAGAAAACCACAAAAAAATTCTGCGCTTCCTCTTGTTATTTCACACCTTTGAAGATCAAAGAATTTTTACTTGAATTAGAAAAACATTACGTAAAGTATTGCACAATTTTAAACAGAATAATCGCTAATTTAATCTGAAACTATGTATTTATAAAATACAAATCATTTTAATTACACACAGTGCCGGCTTTAGCCTATATTGTGGCGCCCACGGGCAAAATATTTCATGGTGCTCCTTTTAAAATAAAAAATGCTGTGACACCCTTCATTTGTTAAATTCGGCAATCTTTTTAACAGGGTGAGAGACTAGATAAAAACGAGCTGATGGTAAAGGATGCGGATGCGATAAGCAGTAATCGATACACTGTACAAATTCTAGGAGATATTTACAATGCTTTCAATATTACATATGACACGCTTCCTGTGGAAATAGGAAAGGACATTCCACCATCAACAGCGATTTACACAAGTTAGTACTTACTTTTCCAATCCCTTTCTCAACCTCATTTTCCAATATCATAATAATAATAATTTCAGAAAAATAAATGACCCAATTTTCAGGGATATATTCAAGAACAACTCTCTTGCCAAAATCGCCCTATAAAGTCGTACTTCAAGTAAAGGATGAATCCCTTCTTCCAGGATACGGAGACAATTCGGTAAGTACTTTTTAAACATTTTTTTTATGTTGTAATTTTTCTAAACTTGCTTATATTGTGAAATTTATTTAGTACAAATATTATATATTTTATCGGAACATTTTAAACTAAAAAGTAATTTATTTGATGTTTTTCCAACGAAGTTTATATATTCTCGGGAAAAATTTGAATGAGAATTTTTCTGGAGGCTGGAAAATAAAAAAATTTCCGGTCGAGTGTAAAATCAAATGTGATGGACGCCCACGTCTAGTCGGTTTATCTTTCAGGCAATTCTGCCGTAAATTTGCGATTAAATTCTGTCAGGAAATCAATGCCACTCCCAAGAAATTATCTAGCAGGCTTTAATTGGCCTATAACAATGAAATACGGATTAAGAGCTATCAAAGCGGATGAGGCTTCCGATCACAATTTTCCGGTCGAAAAGATGGATCTTGATAATTATTCATTTTCCTGATGAATACAAAATTAATATATCAAAATTATTCTCTTCAACAAAAATAATCAATAAAAGAAATACCAAAAATAAATAAAACTTCCTCATTAATTCGGAATATAACTTTAATTTCTTTTGTGAGAAAAAGAATTTTGGCGACGTCAATATAATCAGTTATCATTGAATCCAGATTTTTCATATTTTCTCTAGACCTTCCTTTAGTAGATTATATCATTTACTAAATCGATGCACATTTATTCTCCCCCTAAACTCTTTTCATTGCATGTGACAGCAAGGAAGATTCGAGAGATATCAGAGAATTCTTTACCTCCTTCCCTTAAAGAACTTCTGCACGAAAGGAGAAATTCAAGGATAAAATCTTCAATTTAATTTGTCTACGAAGATGATTTGTTGTATCAAATTTTACTTGGTGACTTTTAATATTGAACATCTTCTTCAATTTGTAAAGTTCACTATAATTACCAAAAAAGTTAGTATACTAATAGTGTATCTATATACTATACGACGAGTAGACATCGCAAACTTAGCTAGCGTGGGCGAAATGGTTAAATTGGATTTGGCTGTGGAAATAAAACAGCGTATAAAGTCTGGTTCGCCCTCAAGCGAAATCTGGATGGTCCTTACAGTCAGAAAAGCAGCCATGCAACTAGAAACTCAGATTACTTTTAAATTTATCCTTTTTTCTTTGAAGATTACGATCAAGTACCACTAGGTACTTTAAAGAAGATCATTTCTTTTTAAGTAATAAAAATCTATTTGGGTCAAGTTGCTAGTAGAAGTTTGCAGCTGCTTAATTTTAAGGAAATTTCAAATTATCAGTGAGATATAAGATTTCCAAGTAAACTAGACTGTAGAGTGGACCGATAACGAGAATACAATAGGGATGCAATTATGCAAAAGAGTCTTCTAATTAAACCCCACTCAACTCGTGGATATTAATTTCCCAGATAAAACTAATCTCTTTTGCACCTCTAAGAAAAGCTGCAGCAAAATAAATCTTGCTAAAGAAACGCTCAATTTTGACAATTAATCTAACTCTTTCTTCACTAAAGATATTCTCCTCTTTCGCCTCTAATTTTCTCTTTTTATCACTCGATCATACATTTTAATCACCCTATTTTTAAAAAATTTCGAAAGCTTGATATCCTAAGCTTTTCACATAGAAAGAAAACCAGAACAATATAAATTTCTATAAAAGGAAGATACAAGCCTGGCTCTGCGGGATAACAGAGAAAACCTTGAAGATCGATTTACCAGACTGCTAACATACTTTTATGGCCCGGCCTTTACCTTTACTCAGTGCGTTTAGTATCTTCAGTGTTCCAGACTGCACTGACGTTTACTTACTGCACACACTAGATGTGAAGAGTATCAAACTTATTATTTATCATCTTTTATCTTCTACTCTCTCTAAATCCTTAAAATTCTCTTTAAATTCATATAAACCAGGTAATATTGCTCGTTGCTTGTATAAAGAGAAATAGAAGAAATAAATAGAAATACCCCCGAAAGCCGATACTGATAAAAAATGAATCGTAAAAACAAACTTTTCTTTGTTTAGGTGAACATAACGTTAATTTTTGTTGGACCTCAACATCACACGACATCATCAACGACGTCTTTTCCTGTTCGACAACCGATTTCATATCCTGGAAGTACTAAAATCGCACGTATATCTCCCGAATATTTACGTGTTTCCCAGCCTTTGAGTAAACCTAATCCAAAGACTTTATTCAGCCTCTCTGAATCAAAAGCTTTCAATATCACTCGTAAAGGTGGCATAATTTTCGTCTCGAATCCACACCATCTTTTCACTCTACAACCAACATTCCTGTACGTATTATTACAATATCTTCTCAATTAAATCATTCTTGAGAATAAAAAATGTTAACGAGATTTTAGAGATCTATTTATAACGATAGGTGATAGAAATTGATTAAATTTTTTAGATTAAAAATAGAATGGAGAACAGCAGATAACAGTCATTCTTCTACTCAAATAACAATCCATTTAGTTGATGTTCATCCTCCACCATCTGGTGAATCATGTGGTCCAAATCACTGGATGACTATTCACTCATGTGCAAATGCAGAATCGCGAAGAGATTGTGAAGCCAGATGTGGAGTGGGTAGTGGTTTGCTCAGGTAAGAATTAATTCTCTTTATGTTGTCTTCGCCCTTTGAGCCTTATAAATCCATTGGATACTCTTTATCAAGTCATATAAAGGAACTACGTTATTATTTTCGACATTTTTTTGTAAAAAATAACACTTTTCTGTAGAAATAATGGTTACACTGGCGAATGTATGTGGAGACTGAACAATGCAAACAACCCTGGGGCTAGAATGACTGAAAGATACGAAACTTGTTCACCAGACTTGAACTATTGTCCTGATCACATTTGTGATGATCTTGAAGTTCTTGATCATCGAATTTGCCCCCAAGACTGCACAATCGAATGTAAGACAATATATAACATAAAGGATTACATATTTATATAAAGGAATGTATGTATATACGTTTGTGCATACATTAAAGTTGTTATCTAATTCAAACGGCTTCAAATATTTAATTTCATACATTTTAATTAATGATTCAATCAGAATTTTCTATAATTTCTTTTATATAGCGGAAGTGCACTTTGGAGAAATGAACAAGGGTGGACGAGGAATACGAAGCGGTTTAGGGATTTGTTCGTGCAATGACATGATGCAATGCACCTGCGGCTTGGTCTCCTTTCAGATAGGAAATGGAGGCCGTGGCGGAAGTGGCGGTTATAAAGAGGGAAAAGAGGGTCCCAAGTTTAAGAAGGATCGTAATATAACGCCTGTCATTTCGGATGCTCGTAAAGGTGAGTACAATGAAATACTGAACTTTTCTGAAGTTTTAATTAAAATCGCAGCAGCACAGAATGCACCTATAACGAGTAACAAATCATTTTTCTATACGTAAGCTGCAAGTCTACGACGATTTATTCGTCCCATCGTTCACAATCTTTCCGTATTTAATCCTATCATTAAAAAAAATTGAGATTATATCGAAAATTGATTCTCGAAATTTGAAGACTTCTAATTTATAATTAAGTACGATTAATTATTTATTTAAATCTTTCTAGCTTCGAATGGTCCTTGCGGTCCAACATGTTTGGTTGGAGTTGTGGGCTCAAGCTTTTTCGTCTTGATCATAATCGTTGGGTCTTTTGTTATGTGGAGATACAGGTGAGATAAATCAAATAAATATTTTTTAAATTTTCATTTACAATATATTTTACTTGGATCTCTATTTTTTTTTTAATATTGATCTTGGTGTATTATTCATCAATATAAGCGATTTTAAGAGCACTAATCTAGTTAGGGTCCTTAAAGTGAAGGACACATCGTTTATAGAGAGTTCACTTGCACATCGATAAGTGAATTTCAGTCCTAGTCGTGGGAGAAAAGAAAAACGTTTTAGCGATTTTACTTCATGTCCTTTCCACGTGAGTTGTCGGCGATAGTAATTTATCTCGAGTTTACCGACCAACGACTCCAGCTGCTACAAACACTATATGTATTCAGGTCATGTAAATATTTCTAATACGGTTACACTCTGTGGAACTCTACCTCTCTGCACTTTTCTTCCTTCCTTCCAGTAATTTTCCTTATCATTAATCCCTTTCTTGTAGTACCTAGTCTCAATTCACTTCGTTTAGCACACAATCCTCCATGTTCTTATTTTATTTGCCCTATTGATGAAAGATACTCCACAATCTCTATTGTAAAAAGTTAGAGAAATTTTTGGACAGCAATAAATATAATACCAGAAAATCAAGCTTAGAAAAGACTGGTACATTTTTTTATTTTATTTAATGTTTTGTTATTTGTTTTAAAAGTTCTGAAAAAATCTGATATCAATTTGGTAATAAATACTCCATGAAAGCGATAAATAATTTATATTATACATTGTAAACTGCCCTGGTCAAGCCACGCACTCGCCAAAAGATTCTAATCAATTTACATCGACCGACCTTTTCGTTCAGGAGGTCGTAGATATACGAAGTGACCTCTGGCAATATAAAACGTTTTTTCTGTCACATCGCTTCTCGACTAAAAGGGGCTAAATGTGGCGCGATTCGACCGTGTGCACGAAATTTGTTTTTAAAGAGCTTCGAAGTATGTAATATATATCTTTTTTTTATTTCAATTTCTCAAATTTGCATCAGCTCAATTACAATCCAAATGTTTTTAATTAAATGAATATCTCGAAATTTCTTGTCTGGGAAGAGGGGTGGGGGAAAAAGTGTGTAGTCCGAAATTTAAAAGATTTTAGGCCCTGACAAAAAAATTGTCTAAACATTGACCAATTTCCTTGTAATAAAAAAAGAAATAACAGACAAATGAAATCATTTAAAAAATCCATAAAGATGGAAAAATAATTTGATTCAAGTGAGAGAAAAAATTAGAATTAGACGTATCAAGTCAAAAGATTGGGGAATTAATAGAATCAGTGGAATCAGAATCAGTTATAGAATCCCGAAGAATCAATTTTTGGAGTAAACGGTCCCTCGCCCTTGCAAATTCCTTGATTTTTGTCACTTCTCAAAACCTTTCAAAATATCTTGAAGTAAATACGAAATTTCTTAAAATTTGTTGAGTTATCTTTTGAAACTCTGTTTAAATCCACAAATACTCCAAAATTTCTTCGAAATCGAAATAATTAACACCATAGAATACCGCACCCGAAATGTGGTAAAAGAAAA